>CAUYRT010098389.1:0-14953 GCA_963574885.1 Lepilemur ruficaudatus
TCAAGGTCAGGAGTTCGAAACCAGCCTGAGCAAGAGCGAGACCCTATCTCTACTAAAAATAGAAAAAAATTAATTGGCCAATTAAAAATATATAGAAAATATTAGCTGGGCATGGTGGTGCATGCCTGTAGTCCCAGCTACTCAGGAGGCTGAGGCAGAAGGATTGCTTGAGCCCAGGAGTTTGAGGTTGCTGTGAGCTAGGCTGACGCCATGGCACTCTACAGCCCGGGCAACAGAGTGAGACTCTGTCTCAAAAAAAAAAAAAAATGCCACCATACTGTATGTGATTTGTTACTACTTGTTCTTTCACTCACTATTATTATTTCTAACTTTCATCAATGGTATTTTGTGTAATTGAAGTATATTCATTTGACTACTGAATAATTTACACTTTGTGTGTTTATATTACAGTTTCAAATCTCAAAATAATGCAAAATAAATAATACATTGCTCAGGAACAAAGGCATATATACTTAATACAAAAATATAGGGGGCTACAGGCACAGTTTCCAGGATAGTGATACCTCCAGGATGAAATGAAAAAAATAGGTACATAGGTAGAAACAATAATAGTGGTAATGCTGTTGTTCTTACATATGGTGGTGATGTGTTCAGAGTTATTTAATACTTCTATATATATCCATAAATATACGTATATGTACATATATATATCCACATATCCATATATACACAAAATGTATTATTTGTATACAATGTATTAAATGTATTATTTGTACACTATATTACTATGTGTAACATATTATAAAATATCTATTTTTTTTTAAGTTTTACTGTATAGTACACTATAGAGCATACGTGCATGGAATGAAATTTTCGAACAAAAGAAAGAGGAGTTCCTTATCTTGGTTGGGTAGATGGTGAATGAGACTTTTAAAAAGGTGTGTTATATCTGAACTGGATTTTTAAGGAATATATAAATGTTTACCTCATTCAGAGAGAAAGGACATTCCAGGAAAAAAAAAAAAAAAGAAGTGCTTGCCCTGGAATACTTTTTGTATATTTCTTCCTCTTATTTACTATTCCCTATACAGTATCTCTAACAGCACAGTATGTGTCTGTAACAATAGGTAATTGTTAAATAAATGAAGATATTCAGGATGGATGGAAAGTAGTGTGTGGATGTGCACAGATGAGGAACTTGCAGGGAATAAGGTTAAAAAAGGATAAAGGAGCTGTTTATGTCTTATTGCCACGCAAAGCATTTTATGAAAGTAATACGGTTTTTTAAGTAGGGGAGTGAAAATTTGGATTTGAATGGTGCTGTCCACATGTGAAGGAGGCTTAGGAGTTGGGAGGATGGTGGTGGTGGGAACCTGCATCAGAAAGAGGGAGGCCAATTCAGAGGCAGTGAACTTGTCCCAGCGGGAAGTGATAATGTGGAGCTGAGACAGCAGCCACGACAATGGCCAAGAGGAACTCTTCAGACTGTTAATCAGGAGCAGGATGAAGAGGCAGATTCACTGGCGTGAGTCTAGGAAAGATTTCGAATCCCTGCAGTGTATGTCTCTCAGTCTTAAAGAGATACCTGTCCTGGCCCCAGGGTTGTACAAAGATTATTTGTTCTTTCTTTCGGCTTCTTGGATTTTAGCTTTGGTTGGACATGGCAATACTTGTTTGGACAACCTATTTTAGAAGCACTGGCAAACTCACTGATCATTTTCTTGTGGTGGCTTAAAGCACTTTTTCTTTTTAAACTGGCTAAAATTTAGGGACCTCCTCTTCCTCCTTGTCCTCCTCCTTCTTCTCTTACTTCTCTTCCTCCTCTTCCTCCTTTTTTACTTTTGCATTTGGGAAAAACCAGTGGTCCCCAAAAATGACTCTAAAGGCATGAACTGAACATCTTGGCTCTGTCTTTTTCAACGCTGGCACATACCAGCCCATATTTATTCATTCATGCTGTATCTATGCATGCTCTGGTGGGTGCTATGGTATCCTGCCCATATCCTTCCTTCAGGGTAGAAGTACACACCCCCTCAGGTGTTGGAAGTGTTGGCAGCTGATGGTTTTCGACTGAATCTGTCTCTGGAAACTGCCTTTAGCTGAAGAGAGCTGCTTTGCTCAAGATTGTATCCACTCCCAGAGGACAGCCTGCACAGTGACTGGCCGATGGGTTGGTTAAATCCCTCCATTTGCCTCAAGGTGGGACAACTCTGAAGGATTAATCCAATTCCAGAATTCCCATGGGCTAGGCTGAGGCCTTTATTACAACTGCATCACAATTCAACTCTTCTCTCAGCTTTGTCCTTCCTTTGCTTGTCCACAGTTGTGATCCCTGTCTAATAAACTTCCTGCACACAAATTTGCATCTCAGAGTTTGTTCCTTACGCAGTTCAAACTAAGTCTCCTGCTATGTACCTGGCACAGGGGATATAATGATTCTGAAGAGACTGAAAGAGGTGCAAAGATAAAAGTTAAAGCAAGAATGACATTTAAGGATATGTGAAGGCAGATGACTGTGTGTGTGCACCATTTCAATGATATATTTCTGTCCTTGAGAAGCAGATTGGTTAAATCCAAGAAGTTGCAGGAAGGTATAACATAATCTTTTGAAGTCATTGGGATAGTACACTCTTATCTCTTTAAGAACAAGAGAGATATCCTTTGGGGATTGGCAACATTTTCTGTCTGCAGACATGGGTGCAGTCTTAGTTATCACTCTACAGAGGATTTACTGTGTCTCAAAGCTTTAATCTCGGAGAACATTGATTTACTCTTCAAAAATTTTAGGAGTTTCTGCTGACAGCTAGGCTGAGGGGAGTTTAACTTTGCAGTGAGACATTTTTCCTTTCCTGTGTACATACACAAAGTGGTGAAGGGAATCATATTTAAGGATGGCTGAGTTCATGGTTTCAAAGTATGAGGGTCACTTTGTTTTTTTGTAATAGGCCATAAACAAAATTAAATAATGAATCCTGTTTGCTAATTAAACTGTGTGGGATTTTGCAGTCTAATTTGAATAGAAAAAAAATTCTTTCTCACAGCAGTCTAGGTTGAAACTTAAATGACAGCGTATTGCCATGCCAATTAAAAATTCAAAAATAAATACAATATTTGAAACCGCCCATCCCCACCAACACACACACACACACACACACACACACACACACACCCCTACTGATTTTCAGAAACAAAAAGAGAAGAGTTATCTTCCAAGTTTCTTTTTTCTCCATAACCCTATAAAATGTCAAGGGAGTAAATGAAGCTCAGCCCCAGCAATGAGAGCTGTCACTCAGCTGGAAGACAAAAGGTACTCTTTTATGTTGGATACTCCAGACTTGTAGTGGCATAAATGCAAAACTAAAACTAAAACAAAACAGATAAAAGCATGCACTTCATCAAAGACAGGCTTGAATTTCTGTTATCCATCCTCCATTTATCAGATGAGTGGACTTGGGTAAATTACTCAGCTTAATCCCAAATTTTCCATCTGTAAAGTGAGAGTAATAAACCATTTCTAGTGGTTTGTGTGATAATCATGTAAGTGAATGCATGCAAAGTACACAAAAAGTGGAAGGGCACATAGTAGACTCTAAAGTATAATTATCTTGAGCAGGTTCTCAAGATATTTTAAAGTATATGCATAGAAATAAATTCAAGATCAGACATGCAAACAGAAATTTCAGACAAATTTCTTAAGTAATAGGCTTTGGAAGGAAAGCACTGAGAAAGATGTGTACCTTCTACTTTTTGACTGGTGCTTAATCTTTTGTGAGAATTAGAGCTTTAACGTTTTAGTGTAAGTCCTTGGCCCTTATTAAAATACAACCACACTGGGAAAGGAATTATATAGTGTGAAAGGAAGAGCACTTTGGTGGGCAGCAATGTCCCCTGAGAAGTTGTTCTACTTCTGCCACCACTGTCCCTGAGATTTGGAAGGCTCACTGTGCCTCCGTGAACTGTGATCTACTCATCTGTAACACTGGCATAGTAAATTGGGGTGTGTGTGTGTGTGTGTGTGTGTGTGTGTGTAATACTCTAATTCCAACATACATTGATTTGCTGATCTTCTAAAGTGACTATTCTCATTTATTTACTGTGTGAACTTGGAAACACATGCAGTCAATGCTTTCATGGAACTTAGAGTCTAAGTTGTCTAGGAAGAGATATAGAAAGAAAAAGCCAGATGATTAAAATAAAGTGCTATAAGTACTTAAACTTATCAGGAGAAGCACCTAACCTGTCTGGTGGTCTTAGAGAAGACTTCTTTCTAAAGGTAGAGGATAGGAGAAGTGGAGAAGAGATGTCTAAGGGTGCACAAATCCTGGAGATGAGAGAGAGCATAACTTATGCTAGAAGTTGAAGCAAGTTTGATTTGACTAGAACAGATTGTGTCAATGAGAGAAGAAGAAATGCATGTAGAGAAATAAGGAATGGTGAAATGATACATGTTCTCACTCCTCTTTATACTCAGTAGTGTTTAATGGTCAGTGATGATTGTTGGATCATCAAATGTGTGAATGATAAACTGTTGTCATACCTACCTCATTGGGAATGAAAATTCTGAGAGCAAGCTTTTATAAAGGGTCACGGGGGAAGACTAAAAACCACTTGATAGGTTGAGGTTGAAATATATACTACCTAAAGAAAAAAGAGATCTGTGAGGAGAAAGGAACTAATATTCTCATACATGTTAATACGGGGGGGAAAAAAACCCTTCAATGTATACTCATGTTTTAATATGGCATTAGTATTGCATTTAGTAAGTTTACCTAGTCATCCAAATTCTAGAAAAGTGTGGCATATAATCTTTAATAATAGAGTCATTTTTTTCTTTCGTTGCACCACTGTGAAATTAATATTCTCAGGTTGAAATGAAAGATCTCATAATATGAAGAAAGTACCAAATTTGGGTTTATAGTGCTACAGAATATTTCATTTTAATTGCAATTTTGAGGAGAATTAGAGACAATACCCAGAAATAAATCTGATTTAATGCTCTGAAAAGAATTGAATAAGGTGCAATTCTAAAATTTCAAGAGACTAGTTGCATAGAGAGGAATCCGGAGCTGAGTCAGGATTTGGTTTTCGTTCCAGTATTAAAACTAACTTGGTTGTGATGCTAGGAAAGTGATTGGAAGGGAAGTACTGTCCACCAACAAAGAAGGCTTATCTTCCAATATCAAATATCGAAAAAAACCTGTCAAATGAAAGAATTCTGATGCTTGCTTTACATATGTCTAGTAAAATAGGACTGACAAAAGCCAGGGTTATAATTATAATGAAAGAAATCTATGACACTACCACAAGTATTAATATTATTACTTCTGTTACTATGACTACTGCAACTAATAACCAAACTTTATTATTTTATTATAGGAAAAATTATATATATGTGTGTGTGTGTGTGTGTGTGTGTGCACATGTGTATATATACCATTATGAGCACTTATTATATAACATAGTGCTTTAAATTCTATTCACATATTTAATAATGTAATCCACAAGATAAAACTATAAATTAAGTACTATTAATATCTCCATTTGCTAATGAGGAAATTGAAGCATAGACAAGTCTAGAAATTTTGTCCTAAGTAACACATTAAGTAATTGATGGAGCCGGTATTTTTTCCAAACAACCTGACAGCAGAACGCACACTAAATAAAAGAATACTATTAATATTTCAGTCAGAGATGACCAAAGATTGAATAAGCTTCTCGAACAAAGAGGGAGTTCACTGCCCCTAACATCTTGAGGCAGAAGCTAGGCTGAATACCTGATGGAGGGCATGCAGGTGCTGATTGAGTATTTGAGAAAGGTCACCCCCTAGGGCTCTTTCTGATCCTGAGATGTTTCCACTCAATATAAGCTGCTCCAAGAGCAAATCGAGTTTGTCAAATCAGATATTCAAAAATAATATCTGACCGGATCATAGTCATGCTCTTTAATTTTTACTAAGTATGTATTTGGATCTGCTCAGCCAGAGTTCTCTTCATTCCTCGTTTATACCCCTAGAGTCTGGTAGAAACCCTCTTCATTGTGTAGGTACTCACATATGCTTGTCATTATCTTTGCTGCCGTTACCACCACTAGCAAAACCACCACTACCAGACAATGTAGTACATTGGAAAGGGCACTAGAATTGGAGCCCAAAGGCCTTGGTTGTGGCCTGAATACATCAGGGGCAAGGAATGTGGCCAGGGCTGAGTAACGCAAATTTCTTTGGCTTCACTCTCTCTGTTTATACAAACAATGGTATCTGTCTAACCGTATTAACAGTAGTAATCTGGAGTCTAGAATCTCATCCTTAGAAATCCTTACCACTGTAAAGAAAGTTCAGTTGAGTTTGAATTATTACCTTTTAACCCTAAATATAGCTAGCAATTCCAAATATCCCAATATTACCCTTTTGAAGACTTAAGATTGGTTCATCACCCTTCATTAATTATAGTTAAGCCATTGTTTTGTCTATTTGTCTTCTTTAGAAACTTAAAGGGAAAAAAATAACAGAACCCATCTTTCCAACATAAAATGCTGGGTTTTGATTTATAAATTGAAAACATCTTTTTATTATTTCCTCCACCATCTTTCTTTTAGTGAAGATTAAACATGATATATCTTGCAATCAAAAAAGCTTTCTTCCTCTGTTGTTGAGGGGAACCCAGAGCTTCTGGTGAATGACAACACCACTAAAGCTTTGGGCCCCAACAACATAAATCCTGGTGCACCACTTGCTTACAAGCCAAAGTGAGGAGATAAAGGTGACAATACACAGACACCGGGAAAATGCATACTGCCTCTGGGAGGAGGTTGTACTAGTCAATATTTCCACAGTGCTTTGTTTGGTTTGCTTTCCTTTTTCTAAATTACCCTTTTAAATATGGATTCAAAACAGGCCTTCCAAAAATGGGTAGAGTAAGATTAAGGTTATATGCAGTAATTCTGCCTCCTCTTCCTCTGTTCTGTTTACTAAAAGAGAAAAGTAGAAGGGAGATATATGTTAATCTTGTAGGAAATCTTTGTCAACTCAGACTGCCATAAAAAAATACTATAGACTAGGCGACTCAAACAATAGAAATGTATTTGCTCACAGCTCTGAAGGCTAAAAGTTTGGGAGCAGAGTGCCAGCATCACTGGCCCCTGGTGAGGGCTCTCATCCTGGCTCATAGATGGCCACCCTCTCTCTGTCTTCACATGATCGGGAGAGAGTAATACAGCAAGCTCTCTGATGTCTCTTCTCATAAGGGCAAAAATCCTATCTTAAGGACCCCGCCCTTATGACCTCAACTAAACAACTAATCCTAATTATCATTCAAAGGCTTATCTCCAAATAACTATCACAATGGGAGTTAGGGATTCAGTATATGAATTTACAGGAGACACAATTGAGTCCAAAGCAGCATTACTGCTGAATTTGAAGTTGGGAAAAACTAATGATTTCATTCTCTTTGTATATGATAAGGAGACATAGTAAGATTTTCTATCTTCTATATTTTAGTCTATGTTGTCCATCAAGGATTTGTTGATGTTTTCTTTGTCCTGATGAATTACTGAGTTATGAGATTCCTATTAGGAAAAAAAAAATGCCTTTATTTAATCATATCAGTCTAATCTGAGAGGTTGAAGTTTGTGTGTCCTGGATTGAGAAGCCTATGTCTGATTTCTGGAGAGGGGGCTGACTCTTCTTCCCAGGGAATGTTTTATTTGGGTTTCCTTCTCTAATAGTTTGTGGACAATCTAGGAATGAGCAGAAGCTCATTTCCTTAACAAGTAACATGTTTTTTTAGAATCAATATGGATTTTGGAGTTATAAAGAATTTGCTTCAAATCACACCTTTCTTCCGTCTTAGGTGTATGCCTTTAAACAAGTTCTTGACCTCTCTGAACTCAGGTTCCTCATCTATAATATGAGCTAATGATATCACCTTAGATTATCATTGTGTAGATTTAATAACATTACAAATACAAAGGACCAAGTAGAGTCTCCGGAGTGTAGTAGATGATCAAAAATTTAATTTCTCTCCTCCTTTATCTTCCTTCAAAAGATGCCCTGCTAGAATGAGGCTTTCCTAGTTAATGACAACTAGATTTGCCACTAGCCACCCCAAGATTTCTTATAGGAATAGTTTGTGAGAGTTATAATTCTAATTGATCTCATGGCTGATGATCTTGCCACCAAGATTGTTGAGATAATTATGTACGTTTTTAGCTGCAAGTAAAAGATACTCAAATTAACAAAAGTTAAACAGTTTCATTTATAATATAATAAGAATTCTGGGTATAAGGAGTCTGGGACTACTGCAGAGGCTCCATTAAAGAAAGGCCCAGACTCCTTTTATCTTTCTACTCCCCTATTCACAATATTTTAGTTAATTGTTTCATACTCACTTTAGCTTCCTGAGCAACAGGAATTACTTTTGTGTTCTAAGCAAGAAGGTTGGAAGGGACACTGCCATCTCTGTATCTGTCCCTGTTTATCAGAAAAATAGAAGATTGCCAGAAACTCCCTAACTAACAACTGCTTATGTGTCATTAACTAAACTATCACCTGGCCCACCCTAGCTACAGGAGATATCGATAAAGCATTAGTTAGCTTTCCAGCCTCTGGAGTGGAAGCTGACAAGGGTAATGTGATTAAGAATGCCTGTGAGGTTAGCCAATGAATAGAATTAGTTATATTTTGCAAATACTTCTCATTTAGTTCCGTTCAATAAACATTAACCGAGGATCTAAGTGTCAGACATTGTCCTATGTGTTGAGGCAACTGAGAATAAAACCAAAACAAAAAGCAAAATACAGTCCCTCTTCTTGAGGAACTTAGTCATACAGGAAAGACAGAAATAACCAAGTAGTTGAACTCAAATTAGAGAAATATCCATAGGGCCAAAATTCCAAATTCTAGAACCACTTTCAAACGTCATTTGGGTATAACCAAGGTTACTCTATGCTATTCATCTGTGTTATATTGCTAAGTCCTTCCATGTGTGAGTAGGATGGTGAGAATCTATCTTTATTGTGATAACCTTGAAATGTTCTCTGAGTAATCAAGGATTCAGTTCTGTTTCACAGTTGAGATATTTTTGTTTGTTTGTTTAACTGTATTCCATGTCTTTGGAAATTGTTAAAGCAGGTAAAAGAATTGTGGTAAGTCAATTACCAGAAACAAAATATTTCTGAAATTCTGTTTGATAAACGTATTTACCTCCTTTATGTCTCAGCTACTTAAGAGGGAACAGTTATAAAAGCAGGTCACAATTGGACACATGGCCGTATTTTGGATCCGTATGTTCTCTTTATCATAATGCAGAGATAGGAAAACTTTGTAAAAGGCCATATAGTTTGGCTTTCCAAGCCATGAGGTCTCTGGCAGTTATTGAACTCCGCCATTGCAATGTAAAAGCAGCCACAGATAATACGTAAACACATTCAAATTATTATGGCTGAGTTCCAAAAAAAAGTTTTACTGTTTACAAAAACTGGTTACAAAAAGAAATAGCAAGCGAAATTGCTGACCAAACTTTGTTAATATCTGCCATATTGGTATCAAAATGTTGAAATTATTTTGATTATGTAATAGTATATGTAGTTATCAACTATAATAATATATTCAAAGATGGCTCAGCCAGCTGAATACCCTTTGCCATTACTTTGTAAGTTAATCTGCTCTTCAACCCCAGCTTTCAAAGAGGAGTAGAGGAAATAGTAACTATCCCTAATAATGCATATGCCAAGAAAACTTCTTTTTAAAAAAGCTCCAATACATATAACTTCTCAATTATTTTAATAGGGGAATATTGCCTGTATGTTTTATGTCCAGGGCATTGATAAAATATTTCCTTTAACTTCTTTGGCTTCAGTTGCCTCGTGTGTATTGTATTGCATGAAACACATAGGAGATGACACATTCTAGTTTTCAGCACTGATACAAAAATAGCAGCTATGAAAGCTATAGAAACTTAGTATAGACCGAAGACAAGAGAAGAATATAGACAGGGCCTCCAACAGCAGGAATTATCATACCTGAAGGTGAAAGTCAGAATGAGAGGAAAGGGGTTGATGAAGAAGCAAGATCTAGCTTAGATACATTCATTTGATGCATGTGGTCAAAGTTATTCCTGCCCTGGCAGGTCTTACCTGCAAGGCTGCAGAGTTCTGGCCTACGAAAGGATGGTGGCAGGTGCTTTTTGGGAGCTTTGGAGCCAGCCTGTGAAGTGTGGCAATGAGATTGGTTATGTGACTTAAAAAGTGACTTCCAAAGCTAATGTTCTGTGAAGTTTGCAGCTGTGGTGGCTATCCTGGGCCACCATCTCAGGAGGAAGCCTGATGCCTCACAGCCAGCCCCTGCTCTGAATAAGCATAGTCACCTCCATGCCTCTGTGAGCTGTCTTTTGGTTCCATGAACTCCACCTGTGGCCACTGTCAGTGTACTCCAAGGGGAGCAGAAATCAACCCTGGGGCCTGACTCTGAATTGCCAGCCTAAAGAACTTGGCTTCCTCTATGTGCCAAGGAAGATCTCCCAGCTTCCTGGCCTTTCCCCCTCTCTTTTCTTTAGAGCTGAGGATGTAGCCACATCCATTCTCTTGACTCATACTGGACTCCTAGTCTATTCAGAAAAAGCCTGAAAAGGAATGCAACATCACAAAATAATCTACTCAGAAAGTGCCAGTTATCCTAAGGACTCTATGAAGGCTATGTCAGATTCTAAGATACCCAGGTTAAAGATGAGAGAACTGATGCACAAGAGGGTATATGACGTTTAGAAAGAGCCATAGTGGTGTAACCTGGATCCAAATTCAGGGCTTTTGATGCTAGAAAATAAAGTGGTCTTGCCAGTTCTGGCCTCCTGGCAGATTGTTGCCCTGGTTCGTTGGCTCCTTGCTTGGAAAATTCATAAGCAGGGCTGGTGCAATGGAGTGACCACAGACAGGCAACGATTCCACACAAACAGCTTTTATTGCAGAAAACAAGGGAGCTATACAAAGTGAGAGTACGTTCCAAGGAGAAACAGATCAGTCTCCACGAGTGGAGAAGATGTTTAGAATTCCCAGGTGGTTTCCTTTTATTGGCCTGGTCTGGGGGAGGGCTTACAGAAGGTGTGGGATGTTAACAGATGATTGACATACATGAATGACAGGTGTTCTTATAACAAAGTTGCAGCTCCACAGGTGTGTATGCTTCAAAACTGCAAGTTCCTGATCTTTTGGTTGTTACTTGTTAGCTGTGTTTTCCTCCAGTACCTTTCACTCCCTGCCTGCCCCCAAACCCGCACCCCCCACCCCGCCTCCCACTTCTTCCCTCTGGAAACTGCCCTCCTGGCCGGTATCTGCCATCTGCGGATTTGGTACCTGCTTAACAGGTTTTTTACATTATTCCATCAGGATAGTTTTCTCAATTCTATGCAATAAAATTTAAACTATATTTTCAATAACTGAATAAATAATGTAAAGATTGATAAGTAGCTAAGAATGATATAACAACTTACCTAAATACTTTCATTTAAACTTTTTATTGATAATTCATTTTTAAGGGGGCATTTCCTTTTCATGTCTGAGATACAATGCTAGATATATTTGATATATTATGGCATTTACTCTTCACAATCACAGTAGATATTATTATTGTCATCATCAGACAAAGGACACTGACATTTAAAGAGGCTGAGTAAGTTACCAGAGGTCACATAGCTAGTAAGATGGTGAACCATTTTGCTCATTCAGTGGATCTATATCATTGTTCCTTTCCATTATCTGCCTTGGGTAATATTTCTATGTATTTTGCAATAGCTTTCAAACTTCGATATGAAATTTATTCCTGAACCCCCAGTGGACTATGTTTAATGGGTATTGCTACAATAAAACTGGGGAGAAAGGAATTATTTGCAAATATTGAAGCCACAGATGGGTTCGCTCTTTAAGACTGCCCCATTCTCTCTTAACTGACAGTTGGCAATGATGGGAAGCCATATTAACACATGTGGAATAAGTCACACAGTCATGACTGCTGCCAGAACAAGGCCTAGAGACGCAAAGGGATCTCTCTCATTCCAACCTGATGTCACTGAGAAGCAAGCTTCCTCCTAAACTTAGCTTATTTATTTCTATTACATCCTGAGGTCAGGAGCCCTGCAGGACAACTGCATCTGATCCATTGCTAACATTAAACCAGGGAAGACAGTTTGTTCTGTCGTGGTAAGAGGAGAGATAAAGGGTACTGTGTAAACAAATCACCTGCCTGTAACTAAGCCTGTCTCCCATCTCTTAACCTTTGCTGTTCTTCATTCTTAAAATATGGTTTGCCTAAGAGAAGTCAAATTCCAGAAAAGTTTATAAAAATTGCATAGAGTTCTCATTTTATAGAAATAAAACTTAGACAATATAGTAAGTGTTGGCATTACATTCAGTGGGAATTATGCACATCTAAAATAGGTTGGGAGGTATTGAGGGATACTAAGAGAGAGAATGAGAATGGATGCTAAGATGCTTAGGTTTGACCCTATGTCCAGCCATTTATTTCTTCCATGCCTGTGGGAAAATCATTCTTTCATTGTAACTTTCAGGACATTCTGTTAAATAGGAGCACTATTCTCAATTCTAAAGGACTGAGATAAGTTCTCACTAAGTATATGTGTGTATAGCATCACCTAGTACAGTACCTAGAACAGAAATAAGTTCCAATAAATGGGAGACATTGTTATATCCAGCAACAGATGGGCTTCCTTATATGAGGCCAATAGAAGGTAAACATTGTTGTAACCCTTTTGGAAAATGCTTTTGTGATGCATTTCAACAGCCTAAAAGGCATCATCTTTGTCCCAGTAATTCAGCTTCTGGGAGTTTTACTTTACAGAAATCTCACAGCATCACTTTCCTTCCTAAAATACCTCAATAATTCCAGATTACCCTGGGTGAGGGTCAATAGCTCAAATAAAGTCGTAAACTTGTATCACTCTCATTTCTCACCTTGAATTCTAGGTTCTAGACATAATAAATATCTCTGAGATCTCTGAAGGAACCCTACACCATTCTAGCTGTCTAAAATAGCTTTTCCTTTTCTTTTTCAACTCATGGTTTCCTTATCGTTTAATATCACTTACTCCAGGAAGCCTTATCATTAACCTCATGTCTGGATTATTTGCCCCTCCTTGCACTCTTGAAGAATCCTCTGCATTTCTATTTTGACATTTTCACATGAGACTCCCTTCATGGGTTGGTATCCACCACAGGATGGAAGCTCTGTATGGACATGAACAAGGCTCTTTTGCTTTTCATAATATCTCCAATGCCTAACATATTTCTGTGTATAATAGATGCCCGATATTTGTTTGTTGAAGGAATAAAGGAAATACATTCAGAACAAAAGTAAAGGAGCTCTGACAACTAAGACACTCATCACTGTGTTAATTACAAGGGTAAAAAACTGGAAAAAAAAATCCACAAAATTTTCCAAATAGAAAATGGTTAAATAAACAATGATTCCCCACATGATGAAATACAAAGTGAGTGAATTTTATATAAAAAGAGTTTACAGTAGCAAATGAAAATGATATCTATTACCAAGTTTAAAAAAGCAATATACAAAGGTGTACATTCAATTAATTCAATTATTTTTTAAAAAGCTATTATTATAAAGGAAATAGACCACAAGAAATATTCTGAAACATTAATGGATTCTATTCCTGGGTAATGAGATTATGAATGATTTTATTTTTTAAAATATTTTTCTTTATTTTCCAATGTTCTAAACGAGTATGTATTTGTGTTCTTTTTTATTATAATAAATGTCAAAATTGTGTTTAAAAGAATAAAAAGTGTTCAACACTTGGCAATGTGAAAATTCCCCAGGGCTGATGGGGGAGAAACTTAAATTGTGAGCTGGCAGCACAGCCTGGTCAGCAGCAGCGCGGATTAGTGTTTTTATTTATAAAGCTGCAATTTCCCCAAGCAAGACAGGCGCATCCACTTGCTGATTTATACCCCTTGTCAAGGGAAGCCAAAGAACGATAATTCTTTGATGCTAAGCCTTCCTTTGGGATGATATTTAGTCACTTCTCTCCCAAAATACTTGATCAATTATATACTACCTGTTGACACCCTAGGACACATTTAAAATGAATGTCTTTCATGCAGGAGAACTCCACAAATCCAGCAATAGATACACTTTCCCTCCAGGTTCAAAAACACTCTTACCTGCCCAGTAGCCTTCACTTCTTGGCTTTCAGTCAAGGCACTTGCTGGGTGAATCATGGATTTGGAAGGCACAGCCTGAGTCCCCACATGCTGTCTCTGCCCCCTGTGAGTGTGTGCAGGACACATAACCTCACTTAGCCTCAGACTGTTCATTTGTGAAATAGAAACAAATCATTAATCACATCATGTAATAGCTCATTATTTGACCCAGGTATGCTATTGGACATGAAAATACTTTGTAAATTTAAATTATCATACAAATAGTCCACTTGAGAGATTATCTTTTTCTTTTATTGTGTCTGGCTTGAATCCTAGCTAATCCATAAAGTCTTTGAGAACAAAACACGTATCTTCTGTCTTCTACTGTTTTGTAACTGAAGTGCCTCAAACAGTGTCTGATGCATGGATAGTGTTCACAAATGCTCATTGAATCAGTGCTGGATTGCTGTCAACCAGTCAATGGCACAATTACCAAATAATTATTTAATTCCTATTATAAACCAGTGACTGTACTAATTCCAAGGCAAGTAACAATAGGTTCTGTCATTGCAGCCTATGGACCATGAAGGAAATCACTATTGAACAAATAAATACAAATGTAATGTCAGTTTCATAAAAAAAAAAAAAACTGTAGAGACATTTATCTTAGACTTGGTTGGAGGGAGTCAGCCAATGATTTCATGTGAAGATGGTTTATAAATGGAGTCCTTAATGATGAAAAGGAACTAAAGCAGAGGAAAACTTAACTGTGAGAATAACTTTTGTACAGATGGAATGACACATTGGAAAACCTTGTTACAAAGTTCC
>CAUYRT010098390.1:0-73474 GCA_963574885.1 Lepilemur ruficaudatus
TACAGTTGGAGCACTATGTATGTACTCTCTGGACTACTTTGACAGAGTAGGTTTTTGAATGTAACAAGATAAGTCAACCTGAGTGGTAATGTATTTTGGGAAATCAGCTCACTACAAATTGTGACTATAAACATTATACTGTAAATGTTTTGTAGTTTTCCCCCAATAAAATTTTTGGGAAAAAAAAAAAAACTGTGCCTGTTCTCAAAGTTGCCTTCCCTGAACATCCAATTAAAATGATCACCCCTGTTACTCTCATGTATAGAGAACTTTACTTTCAAGACACCTATTTATTTCTGCATCTATTCTCTTAGCCTCTGCTTCAGCCATGCATCTCCGTGTCTGTTCCTCTGTCTCCCCCATAAACTCTGTGAGGACAGAGACCCTGTTTGTTTTCTTCTCTATTGTAGAGCAAATGCATTTCAGTTGAATGAATTAATAAAGATTGTCACCAAAATTATTTTGCCAATTCAATGGTTAGGTGAAGCAAATTTTGATGTAAAGTAGAAGTCGTATGTAATCTGCCTACTGAGAATGGTGCCAGGTAAGTAACATCCTGTGAACTGAGCTGGTGTAAGACCAATTTTTTTTTGTAGGGTGATAAAATACTATATGCCACCACTCTGAAAATAATTTAAATGAACGTAAACTTGTTAACACATATGAAAGGTGGTGGGTATAAGGTGAGTTCAGCTGGTTCCAAAAATGATGGGGGAAGCTATCCCTGAAAAGACAGATCACCCCTCTTACCCTATTAGTGAGCCATAGTCCATGGACATAGGGCCATCAAAATAAAAACAGATTTTAAAATTTCTCTGGGGAAAAATGAGAGTTCAGGTCTTAGATAAGGATGAGATTTCTGAAAGCAATAAACATACACAGTGTTTTTAGAGTTCAGCAAGCTCACTAGCTCATATCATGCTATGGATATAGGAGGCTGTGGGTCAGGTCATCCTATAGATATAGAAGTCACTGGGCCAGGTCGTTTTATGGTTGTAAGAGTTACTGGGCCAGGTCATTCTATGGATCCTATATAGGATTGGTAGAAATCAACACCACCATTGAAAACCACTGCCTAGCATGGTAATTTGCATTGTTATATAGAATAACTGAGGGATAATCTAATATTTGCCTAATTTTACCTTGCTTTTGAAGTTAATAATTACTCCACAGAATTTGTAACTGATGGATATATGGCAATTATAGCTTTCTACCTCTTTAGTAGTACCACCCATTATAGCTTATTCCTAGTTATTTATTTTGTAACTTTTATTATCTTTTAAGTCCACAATAAGGATTTCTCTTTTTCTCTTTAGCTTTCTGATTATCAAGCCGACTTCAGTCGGTGGTGGCACAAAGAGATGAAAGCAGTGAAGTTTCCATCCCAGGGAACGATCTTTGATTATTATCTGGACCACAAAACTAAGAAATTCTTGCCCTGGACTGACAGAATTCCTCAGTTTACTATGGATCCGGATGTACCTCTGCAGGTAGGTGTGTAGAACAGCAATATTCATGTATGAATACTGATACATACAATATATGCCGGCTTGATTCCTTTTTTAAAAAGTGGTTTTTCAATCTTCCTTGCCTGATGTATACACTACTGTGTTGATTTGCTCAGCATATAACATATTCCACTGGGAGAGAAGAACCTCAGCTATAGGAGTGATTAGTTAGAGGACTAGTATATTTCTGCTACATCTTTTTTGCAAAAAACAAATTTCATCTTAATTCTGTGATAACTAAGCTTTTTTCATATTTTCCTAGAACTTTCATGAGTTTTATAAAAATTGAAGGTGTGTTTCTGTTAGTTCAGTGATTCTTATTTCTGACTTTATTGTAAATATCTTAGACAACACTTTTCACATATAACTTTCTGTTTTTACCCTCTCCCCAGCCAAAAAATGAGTATGTTCAGTCTCTTCAACTCGTGTGTTTCAAAGTCACATGGCAGCTGACAATACCAAATGAATCTTTCTCTTTTCTTCGTTGTTTTTATTTTCATAGATTGCCCTTCTACATTTCCCTTAGGTTGAGTTATTCTTTGACCATCTGCCTATTCTGCCTCAATCTGTATTCCTTTTCATTGTATTTCTTTCTCAAAATCATGTCATTCTGATTCATTTTGGAGCTTATTATTTTAGGTAATGCTGTATAAGTAGAATGGAGGTGGTTTCTACTGCATCAGTTAGGGGGCAGTTAGTGTCAAATAATAGAAAATCCAATGCATTAGTCCCCCCTCTGAAACCAAGGAGGAGGTAGCATCACCCCCCAGGCCTGTACGTTTTGGGCTTGTGGGGGAAATGGGAGCTCTGCTGATCTCTGAATTGCTCTCAGGATCATTTTTCCCTTTTCGTAAAAGATAACACATGTTTGCAGCCAGAAGGCTCAAATATCTTCTCCTGTAGAATCCAAGAAGTTCCACAACCTTTCTTCATTTTGTCCTGTCTCCATTCTCTTTAGCCCAAGCTGGAGGTATTTCTGCAGCTGTAACCCCATCTCTAGGCTTGGCTTCTGCTGAGATTGCCAATGAGATCCATAGGTCACACCCATAATTTCTTTATGGAGTAATTGGTCATGCCTTTGTGTTCTTTCCAAAACATACTTTCTCATTTTTTACAATATGGGTAGGCTGAGAGTTTTCCAAAATCTTCAAGCTCTGGTCCCTTTTTGTTTAACAATTCCTGCTTCAATTTATCTCTTTCCTCTCTCATCTTACTAACAATAAAGAGAAACCAGGTATAGCTTCAACAGTTTTTTCTTAGAAATTTCCTGAGTTAAGTATTAATATTTGAGTTCATCACTTACAGATTCTACCTTCCATAAAATAGTAGAACACAATTCAGCCACAGGTTCCTTGCCACTTTATAACAAGAATTGCTTTTCCTCCAGTGTCTAATAATATGTCCCTCATTTCTATCTGAGGCCTCAGCAGAAGCATCTTAAATGTCCATGTTTATACCAACAATCTCTTCAAGGCAATCTAGGCTTTTTCTAACATGCACCTCAGAACTCTTCTAGCCTCTTCCCTTACCCTGTTTCAAAGTCACTTCCATGCTTTTAGGTACGTGTTACAAGAGCACCCTACTTCTCAGTACCAAAATCTGTATTAACCACAATGAGATATCACCACACACCTGTTAAAATGGCCGTTATGAAAAAGATGGAAGATCACAAGTGTTGGGGAGGGTGAGGAGAAAAGCAAACCCTTGCACACTGTTGGTGAGAATGTAAGGTACAGCCATTATAGAAAACAGTGTGGAAGCGCCTCGAAAAATTAAAACTAGAGCTATCGTATGATCTCGCAATCAGACTTTGGGGTGTATATCCAAAGGAAATGAAATCAATATGGCAAAGAGATATCTGCACTTACATGTTCATCGCAGCATTATTTACAGTAGCTAATATGTGGAATCAGCCTACGTGTCCATTAACAGCATTATTTACAGTAGCTAATATGTGGAATCAGCCTACATGTCCATTAACAGATGAATAGACAAAGAAAATGTGGTATGTATATACAGGAATACAGGTTGAGCATCTCTAATCCAAAAATTCAAAATCTGAAATGCTCCAAAATTCAACACATTTTGAGTGCCAGCATGATGCTCATAGGAAATGCTTATTGGAGCATTGTGGATTTCAGATTTTTGGATTAGGGACATTCAATTAGTAAGTATAATGCAAATATTCCAACATTAAAAAAAAATTGAAATCCAAAACATGTTTGATCCCAAGCATCTCAGATAAGAGACACTCAACCTGTACTATTTGGCCTTTTAAAAGGAGGAAACCCTGTCCTTTGCAAGAACGTGGATGACCCTGGAGGACGTTATGTTAAGTGAAATAAACCCGACCCGGAAAGACAAGTACTGCGTGATCTCACTTACTTGTGGAATCTAAAAAGTTGAACTCATAGAAGCAGAAAGTAGAATGGCCATTAGCAGGGGCTGGAATTGGGGAGGGTTGGGGAGATGTTGGTCAAAGCATACAAAATTTCATTTACACAGGAGGAATAGGTTCAAGGGATCTATTGTACAACATAGTGACTATAGTTAATAACAATGCATTATAGTTTTGAAAACTGCAAAGCAAATAGATTTGAAAGTGTTCTTGTCATAAAAAATGGTAAGTGTGTGAATTGTGAGCATATGTTAATTTGCTCAATTTAGCCATTCCACAATGTATACATATTTTAAAACATCATGTTATGCATAATAAATATATATAATTTTTGGCAATTAAAATTAATTTTATAAAAGAAAAGTATATTTTAGCCCTACAATCAAAAAGTTCCATTATAAGTATAAACTAGAGAAACCTTACTGTATGTACAAGGGAGATCATGGCCACTTTGTACCTAACAGTAATTTTAAAAAGGGAAATTGAAGACTGAGTTGTAGTATGTCACTAGAATGGAAATTTGCACAATAGTAAAAAAGAAAATTACCTAGACCTTGGTACATATCAATATGAACAGATCTCAAAAATATAATGTTGATTCAAAAAAAGCAAATTGCAGAATAATTTGTACATTTGGAAACTGGTTGCCTAAATTTACAAATAAAAGTTCAAAAAAAAAATCAGTACAGTAATCCCCCCTATCTATTTTGCTTTGTAAGTTTCAGTTACTCATGGTCAACCATGGAGTGAAAATATTCAATGGAAAATTCCAGAAATCGGCAATTTATAAGTTTTAAATTGTACACTGTTCTAAGTAGCGTAATGAAATCTCACGCCATCCCACTCAATCCCACCCAGCATGTGAATCATCCCCTTGTTCACCGTATCTATGAAGTTGATGCTACCTGCCCGTTAGTCACTCAGTAGCTGTCTCTGCGATCAAATGCACTGTGGCATATTGCAGTGCTCATGTTCAAGTAATCCTTAGTTTACTTAACAATGACCCCAGAAAGTGCAAGAGCAGTGATGCTGGCATATTGGTATAATTGTGCTATTTTATTTTTGTTAATCTCTTACTGTGCCTAATTTATAAATTAAACTTTATCATAGGTATGTATGTATAAGAAAAACCATAGTATGTGTAGGCTGCAGTACTATCTGTGGTTTCAGACATCCACTGGGGGTCTTAGAACATATCCTCTGAGGATCTACTGTATTTATTAGCTTGCTAGGGTTACCATAACAAAATACTGCAGACTGGGTGACTTAAATGACACAAATTCATTTCCTCACGGTTCTGGAGGCTGGAAGTTTGGTTTTCCCTGAGGCTTTTCTTTTTTCCTTGTAAATAGCCACCTTCTCTCTGTGTCCTCACGTGAGTTTTTTTCTGTGCATGTGCATCCCTGATGTCTCCCTGTGTGTACAAATTTCCTCTTCTTGGCCAGGCAGTGGTTCACACCTGTAATCTCAGCACTTTGGGAGGCTGAGGCGGGAGGATTGCTTGAGGCCAGGAGTTCAAGACTAGCCTGGGCAACATAGGTAAACCCTGTCTCTAAAAAGAAAAAAATTAGTCAGGCATAGTGATTCACACCAGCAATTCCAGCCACTAGGGAGGCTGAGGCAGGAGGATCACTTAGGCCAGGAGTTCCAGTCTGCATGGCAGAGCAAGACCCTGTCTCTAGTTTAAAAAAAAAAAAAAATTCTCTTGCTATGAGGACAATGGTCAGATTGGGTTAGGGCTCACCCAAACAGCCTCATTTTAACTTAATCATCTCTTTAGAGGCCCTGTCTCTAAATACAATCTGAGGTTCAGGAGTTAGGACTTCAACACATGAATGTTGGGGGGGACACAACGTTATCACCCTATAATGTCATCGGCCTAGCCTATGACATCATTCCAGGATGACCTCATTTTATCTGCAACAACCCCATAAGGTACTGAGGTACCGGGGATTAGGACTTCAATATATAAATTTTGGGAGGACACAGTACAGCCCATAACACCCGACAATGAGGAAACTCATCATTTCACCAACAGGAATTCAGAGGTAGAGTAACCCCAAAACAGATTAATTCTGTGGCTTGGTTAAGTCACTGAGGATTCTGATCTCCCGTCTTTCTAGTCTGCTCTCCTTAACACTGGCTGCATCTTAAGACTGCTGTCCCTTCTGGTCTCAAGAAGACTCCACTGGTCCCAGCAGTCACTTTCAGAGGGAACAGGGACTTTCTCATACCTTTCTATTAAGAGTAAAGAAACCTTTCTCAAGGAGCCCTGTGTTCTGCATCCAACCCCAGACGGGGCCACGTGCCTCCCTAATTCAGTCTCAGTTCTGGGCAGTGGGGTTGTCCTGATTGGCTTTGATGAGTGGTCAGCGCCCTGCAGGAGCCAGGATGAGCTCTTAAAGCACATGGCTGTGTGGAGGAGGTATAGGACTTGGGCAAAGTGGGGGCTCTGCCAGAAAGGAAGAAGTGGAGACGCGAGTGTTGCGAGGCAGCCTACAGTGTCTGCTGCATCTGCTTTATCTGTTTGGAAATCTCTCTTTTTGTTCAACCTGCCTAGAAGCCAGCTACCTGCCAATATGATCTAGTCATAGAAAGCTGAGAACTCGTAATGTACCGAAAAATAATGAAGACCTAAAAACAGCTAACACAAGTTTATGTACCTTTTTATTGATAAAAATTGATAATATCTTTTATGCAACAGAAAACCCATGAGGACTTTGTGGTCTAGCTTTACACACAGTTGTACCAGTTGTCTTAACATAGTAGGAAGAACCATAATGAGTCAGTAAAAATAACAGATAGTAATATTCTCTTATATGTCAGACCCTTTTCTAACTTCTGTCCATAGATTAATTTAATCCTTACAACTTTCTAAGGCCTGGACTGTTACTAACCCTTTTTTTAAATATGGAGAAACAGAGACACAGAGAGGTAAGAAATGTAGCCACACTTACACTGGCAGTAAGCACAGGACAACCAATGGTTCTGGTTTGCCGGGGACCGAGGGAGTTTCTGGAACACTGGACTTGGAATTTTAAAATCATGAACAAACTAAAAAGAGTTGGTCACACTAAAACCAACAGATCAGGATGCAAACCCAGGCAGCCTGGTCCTAACGTCCATGCTCTGACAGCATTCTGTGTGGTTGGGAGGAAGGAGCTTGGACTCTGGACAGGCTTGGGCGTGAATCCAGGTGCCACCACTCGCAGGCTGGCTGTGACCGTGGCCAAGTTATCTATGCTCCTTACACTTTCGTTTCATCATCTCTGAAGTGAGAAGGGCGACAAAGCTCTCCTCACAGGTTTGTTGTGTGTCTTACGACATAACACATGGAAAGTGCTTAGCATAGTACCTGCCACATACTCCGCGCTCAGTAAGTGTTAATTATTGGTGTCAATGTGGAGAAAAGAGCCAGTAGCCAAATTAAAACTCAAATAATGACAACGGCAAGAAAAGAGAAAAATACAAAATGCAGCTCTGATTTTTTTTTTTAAAGTAGTCTAGGACTGTTTAATGTAGCACAAAATTGTCTTTTTTAATAGGCCCTAAGGGCATCATTGAATTGTTCACATCACAACAATGACCCTGAGTGATCTATAAAGTATTCAGTTGTGTTCAGCATATGCTACCCAGGTAGAGAAGAACTTTATCCATTATAGAATTTATGTGTATTTCTTATGAGCAATATGAATCTTGCAAGTAATTTTCTTTCCCTTTTAAGATTGTCAACTGTCTTTTTTTTTTTTTTTTTTTTTTTGGTGCCCATAGCCAGGATCAACTAGCTTGTAATCATTGTGCAGAATTCTATTTCCTACATGTCTACATCTACTAGCTTTTGTCCTGATCTTATATTTTAATCTGTGTTCCCTCAGTCTGGTTTGTATTTATTTGTGTTCTTTATTGTATTTCTATAAGCCACTTCACGTTCTTTGTAAAGTAATATGATATATAAATAAATAGCAATTTTTAAAACAAAAATTAAGCTTTAATTTTTAACAAAGTAATGCATAATAAATTTCAAAGGTGCTTTGGATTTGTGAATATTCTACTTAAAAGCCACTGTTTCTCCCTAAACTGGTCTTTCCCTACACTGAACTCCTTAGCCACAGATTATGCTGAATCATTTTTGTCATTTACTCTAGCCAAGCCAAGGTATTGGTCCCAATTCTTATTTGTGAGTAACTTGACTTTTCAAACGGTTTTGTCAACTCCTGAAGAATGGTGGACTATTTCTCATATGTTTACTATATTCCCTTTCATGCCTAACACCAGGTTGGGCAGAACGTAGGTATTCTGGGATAAGGAGCCTTGGGGACAAGTACTTAATTTGGAAAAGATAAATCTGTTGCTTGTGCTATGCCACTTTGATGGCCTTATCCAATTGCTCTCCTCAAGCTACGATGTCTGGACTCTGCCAATTCAAAACTAGGTGGAATCTCTCCTACTGGGTGTTAACTTGAACTAAAAATTCTTTGGTTCTCAGTTCTAAACTGACTACATTGGGTCAGATATAAAATTTAGGATTGTACCTCTTTCTGACTTTTGTCTCATTCTACATTTTTCCCGCAGACAGTTCTGGTTCATACATCGGAGACAACTCGTCTTAGATATTTCATGGAGCTGTTGCTTGAGAAGGGAAGACCAGTAATGCTAGTGGGCAATGCGGGAGTGGGAAAGACAGTCTTTGTCGGGGACACCCTGGCAAGTCTCTCTGAGGATTACATAGTATCCCGTGTGCCTTTCAACTACTGCACAACGTCCGCATCTCTGCAAAGTAAGTGCTCCTCCTGTTTGTGTTCTAGAAAGGAGAGCAAAAACTGTCAAGGCCAGGCTAATGCCTTTCCCTAGGATTTAGAGATTTTGCTTAGGCTTCAGATGAATTTTTACTGATCATCCTGGATAAATATAATTGGTTTAAATATTGTTGTGGTTGTGGCTTTTTATATCACTCATGGTTTTATTTGGGTTATTACTCTCTAGGACAGCAAGAATTTATATTAATGGTGTTAATCGTGTTGCCTCAAAACCATTTGGTTACCTTTAATTAATGGCATGCAGCCCTGGCGATTTAAGAGTATGCTGAAGGAAGGATGCTCTGGTTACTTTTTCAAGTAAAGGGTTAACTTAGGAGAAATTTATTAACACTGTATTGAGGAAATGACAGACCGTGAGCCATTAATTAAATCCCAATAGAACTATGAGAATAATTTTGAACTATTGAGTAACTATATCAATATAATCAAGAGAACCACATAGACTTGGGACATTCCTAGAGTTAGGAAGGGCAAGCAAAGTAGGCCTGGAAAGTAGAAGGGATCTGACGTGGGAAGGCCTGTCAGTGTCTAATAGGGGAACGAGGTTCCAGCAAAACACTCTATTGTCTAGTAGTTTATTAAAACTGTTGAGTTGCCCTGAATTTGGGTTCTTGCGGTGCATATATATGCATATGTATGTTGTTGTTTTCTCAGCTATATCACTGAAGATTTAACAACGAATTTTCTTGTCCACTGACATCAGTAACTCAGCCCGTAGTGATTTTTCTGTGATCTCTTTCTTAATCAGTTTGGCTTACTTGTCTTTATGAATGGAACAGTCAGAAAGCCAGCTCAGCATTATTGCATTCATTTCTTCATCAAATACATATTATTTATCTACTTTTTCTTAGGCATCGCATGGGGTATGATTTTCATTCATAGTCATGATGAAAAGACTCTCTTCGTGACTTATGAATGGAAGATGAGGCTGAACATATTGCTTGACTATGAAGGGAGTGCATTTTGCTAATTCCTAAAAGGAATGCAGGCGTGAATAAGATTTAGTGATAGCCTGTTAGTATTGAAAGAGCTGTAGGTATGTATCAGTGTACTTTGAAAGAAAGCTAGGGTTTCAAACATTTCAGATGGGCTGATAAATAGGCCAGGAAGGAGATTGGGATAGAAGGATTAGCTTAAGCATAGACACAGAAAAGAGAAAATGGTGGGACACATTCAGTTAGTTGAATCTCTACAAAGACTAAAGCACAGTGATCAGGTAGAAGATGGGGAGAAGGCTGAAGTACTGGGTTGAGGTTATACTGCAGCTAGAGTGACCAACTGTCCAGTTTGCCAAAGGTCAAGGAGTTTTCTGGGACATGGGATTTTTAGTGTTAAAATGGGGACAGCCGCAGGCAACCTGGGATAGTTGATCACCCTAACTGTAGGGAATGCTGAGATACAAGCTGAGGGGACTGTATGTCATTTGGTAGGAAGTGGTGAACCATCGCTGGGGAGCAAGGAACTGGGAAGATACGAGCTGTCTTTTGGGGACAGAGATCTGAGATGGGGAGACCGGTCCTCAAGTAGTGCACTAGCTGAGTGTAACGTGGTCCTGGACTAAAGTTGTAGAAGGGGAGGTGGCAAGTTGGGAACATAAGCAAATGACATGAGGTACCATTTACAGACTGTGGTTGGGTAGACAGGGAGCTAGGAGAGCAAGATTCCTGGGAGTCCTTGCATCTGGCTGACTGGGAGAGCACTAACTCCATAAGCAGGAGCACAGAGGTGAATGGAAAGAGGTTGGTTGTGAGTGGGGAAGGCATCATGTTCAACTGAGTTTGCAAAGAAGTGGATTTAGTGTTGGCCAAACATCTGGATGCCAGTGGCTAACAGGAACTGATGTCCAGCAAGCATTTGGAAACGTGGGTCTGCTGCTTGGGAAAGTGTTTATTCATTGTACACCTCTTTGTTCATTCATTCATCCCTTTATTCATTGGTTCATTTAACAAATTATTTGTTGTGGTTCTCATCAAAAATGCAGCAGTGAATATGTGGTAGGTCCTTGGCTTCAAGGTATTTATAGTCTGGAGGGTCAATAAGTAATTAGCTACTATGTCTCAGATATACACAGTTCAGTACTTTCTACATCCATGACTCTCTCTCACACGTATCAACACAAAGTCACATAGGCCCACGAAGAAATGTAACTTTATATATACACGGATAGTGTCTACATACACTTTCCCTCGTGCTTCTGCACTCCAGTGGCCTAAGAAGAGAGGCGTGGAGGCTTTCTTGAGCTGCTCCAAGATATTCCTGCCAGCACAATGGAAAAGAACCAGGAGGCCAGGCGATGGCTGGACTAGCAGGGGACATAAATCAGAGCAGGTCCAGAGGAGGAAAGCGCTCAGATGAGCAATGGCGTTGTCTCAGTTGTGATGGGCAGTGTGATTTCATGCTGCATAGGTTGAGGTCTCCAGAGAAGAAAAGGTGGAGTAACCTCTGGCAACAGAAGGGAGGTTAACAGGAGAGCATGACATAGGAGGAGGTGGCCGGAGACACATGGCTGGTGTCTTTACCTGTGAACAGGTGACACCTGAAACCACAGTGTGGATGTCATCAACAGAAAAGAGGAAAAAGGGGCTAAGGATAGAAAGTTTACATTCTATCAGTGCTTGGTGGGCAGAATTATATATTTATTTCAGAAATTCTTGAGAAACCTCTAGAGAAAAAAGCTGGTCGTAACTATGGTCCAGGAGGAAACAAAAAGTTGGTTTATTTTATTGATGACATGAACATGCCTGAAGTGGACTTATATGGCACTGTTCAGCCTCACACCCTGATCCGACAGCATATTGATTATGGACATTGGTAAGCAATTTCCTGTATTTTATTCTCCACCAAAATTTGATTGTCATTATTATTATGGATAAACATTTTTAAATGGAATTATCCCCAATTTCTTACTCTTCTGAGGAACATTTTCGGTAGTACCTTTTTGCGTTTACTGTGTGTGTATCCCTTTTTCTCATGTTAAATGGAATAGTTGCCCTTGTGAATTTGGAAGATTGGATTGGAAAAGTATCCTAGGAACATGAAGACTGTCCAGAAATCATATCCTCTTTAAGAATCAACTCACTCTAAATTATTTTAGAGCAGCTTGACCTTATTCTGGAGGATGTAAATATTTGGAAATACCTGGGCACTGCAGTCTGCAGTCCCTGACATTAACTGCAGGGGAGAGTCCAAGCCCATCCATGGAGTCTTGCTGTGGGGAGATGATAGTTTCTAGCCAGAAATAGAGTTCTATGAGAATCAGTAAACAGTAATTGTTTATATTGATTCAGCTGCAGATCTGGATTTTGGCATCAAAGGAGCTATGTCACCTCTGGTTTTCCGAGCTTCAGTTTTGATGTCTCTCAGGTGAGGCTAACAGGGTCAACCTCAACAGAGCGATTGTAAAGATAAGGATACAATTTGTGATGGAGTCCTTTATGAACTGCTAGATTCTGCTGTTTTGTCGTTCCAGGTTTGGGATTTAAGGTTCTGTTTTCTGTCCTTCAGGTATGATAGACAGAAGGTGATGCTTAAAGAAATCCACAACTGTCAGTATGTCGCCTGCATGAACCCGATGGTGGGCAGTTTCACAGTCAATCCTAGACTACAGGTAGGGTGTGGAGTACTGTTGTCAAAAACTGTAGGTCTTGATTCGTGGTGCTTGTGAGTACAAATTAAGATTCCTGTGGGATATTTGGTTAAGCATGTAAGTTTTTTGTTTAATTAGTGGACTTCATTTTTTTAGTTTAGTTTTAAGTTTATAACAAAATGAGCCAAAAGTACAGAGACTTACCAAATACTCTCTCTCTCCCGCACACTTTGTTTTATCCTGATACTAACATCTTGGATCTGTTATAATTCATGAGCCAATATTGGTTCCTTATGTAAAATCCAGAGATTGCATTAGAGTTCATTCTTTTGACATTCTGTGGGTTTTGACAAATGTATAATGGTAAGTATCCACAATTAGAATATCATACAGAGTAGTTTCACTGCCGCCCAAATCCCTGTGCTCTGCCCATTCCTCTCTCTCCCACTCCTCTGAATCCCTGGAAACAACTCATCTTTTTCAAAATTTTTTTATTGTGGTATAATACATGTTACATAAAATTTACCACCTTAACTATTTTAGGTGTACAGTTCAGTGGCATTAAATACATTCATAACGTTGTGCAACCATCACCACCATCCATCTCCATAGCCCGTTTCACCTTGTGAAACTGAAACTCTGTAACCCATTAGCAATAACTCCGCATTCTCTCCTGCCCCCACCCCTGGCAACCATCATTCTGCTTTCTTTCTCTGTGATTTTGACTACTCCATGTACCTCATATAAGTGGAATCATACAGTATTATCCTTTTTGTGACTGGGTTATTTCACTGAGAATAATGTCCTCAAGGTTCATCCATGGTGTAGTATATTTAAGAATTTATTTCCTATTTAAGGTTGAATCATATTCTATTACATGTATGTACCACATTTTCCTTAGCCATTCATTCATTGATGGAAACATGGGTTGTTTCCGCATTTAGCTAATGTGAACAATACTACTGTGAACATGAGTGTACAAATATCTCTTCAAGATCCTACTTTCAGTTCTTTGGGGTATATACCCAGAATGGAATTATTGCATCATATGGAAATTCTATTTTTAATTTTTTGAGGAACCACCATACTATTTTTCATGACAGTTGTACCATATTTTATTCCCACCAATGGTGCACAAAGGGTTCCAGTTTCTCCACATCATTGCAAACATTTATTTTCTGTTTTTTGTTTTTGATGGTAGTCACGCTAATGGGTATGAGGTGGTATCTCATTGTAGTTTAGATTTGCATGATTAGTGATGTTGAGCATCTTTTTATGTGCTTATTGGCCATTTTTATGTCTTCTTTGGAGAAATGTCTATTCAAGTCTTTTGCCCGTTTTGTTTTTGTTGTTGTTGTTGAAACAGGGTCTTGATCTGTTGCCCAGTCTAGAGTGCAGTGGTGCAATCATAGCTCACTGCAGCCTCAAACTCCTGGACTCAAATAATCATCCTGCCTCACCCTCCTAAGTAGCTAGGACTGCAGGTGTACACCAATGCCTGGCTAATTTTTCGTATTTTTTTGTAGAGATGGGGGGCTCACTTTGTTGCCCAGGCTTCTCTCCTGGCCTTCAAAAATCCTCCCGCCTTGGCCTCCCAAAGTGCTGGGAATACAGGTGTGAGCCACCACACCTGGCCCTTTTGCCCACTTTTGAATTGGGTTTTCTTGTTGCTGAGTTTTAGGAGTTCTCTATGCATTCTGGATAATGTACTGATCTTTTTACTGTCTTCATAATTGCCTTTTTCAGAATGTCATAATTGGAATCATATATGTGTAACCTTTTCAGATAGTCATTTTGAACTTAGCTTAGTAATATGTATTTAAGGTTTCTCCATGTCTTTTCATAGCTTACTAGCTCATTTCTTGTTATCACCAAATAATAGTCATTGTATAAATGTACCACAGTTTTGTTATCCACTCACCTATTGAAGGACACCTTCGTTGCATTCAAGTTTTGGCAATTATGAGTGAAGCTGCTATAAACATTTGTGTGAAGGGTTTTGTGTGTGCATATAAGCTTTTTAATAATAACAACAACAGACACCACCAACATACAAAAACAGCATGTGGTGGTTGCTTATCTGGAGTCTGCTGGGAGTGAGCTAGGTGGCTACTGATCTTGGCTGGGTTTGTTTGTGAATGTCTGGGGATGGACTAACCTAGCATGGCTTTGGCTGAATGATTGGGACTGTGGGACTCTGTTTTATGTGTCTCTCATCCTTTAGCCGCTTGTAGAGTTCATGACAGAGTCAAAGGTTTAACAGAGCAAGTGCAAACACACAAGCTTCCAACATAACTAGGACACTTGTCACTTCCTCCTCATTCTTTTGGCTCAAGCAGGTCTCATGGTGAAGCCCAGAATCATGGTGGAAGGTACTAAAATGTTTCATGGCAGTGGGCCTGGATACAGGGAGGAGTGAAAAAAATCAGTCCATTTTTATAATTTTCTGGTACAATTATAATCCCTATTTTATATTCTTACATTTGTTTTTCTTTTCAGAGACATTTCACAGTGTTTGCATTCAACTTTCCATCTTTGGATGCACTAAACACCATCTATGGCCAAATCTTTAATTTCCACTTCCAACAGCAAGCATGTGGTCCATCAGTCCTCAGAAGTGGCCCCGCTTTGATCCAGGCAACAATAGCATTCCACGAGATGATGACACGTAGCTTTCTACCCACCGCTATTAAATTCCACTACATCTTTAATCTGAGAGACCTATCCAACATCTTCCAGGTACCTTGACTGCTCTGCATTATGCCTCTTGAGTAGAGGAATAATTATAGTATTATTAATGGTGTTCATTTATAGAACTTAACTTACATACTTTTATATGCATTCTTTCATTTTATACTCATAAACTTCTCTATGAGGTAAATATGGCAGGTTTATTATAACCATTTTATCAATAAGAATAGCGGTTCTCCTCAGGTCATATAGTATCTTCATCTATTTGTGCTGCTATAACAAAATACCTAAGACTAGGTAATTCATAAATAATGGAAATTTATTTCTTATAGTTCTGGAGGCAGGTTTGGTGTCTGGTCAGGGCCTAGTCTCTGCTTCCAAGATGGTGCCTTGAGTGCTGTGTCCTCCCATGGCAAAGGGACAGAAGACAAAAGGGACACATGAGTAGCACCTCTTTTATAGAGTCATGCCACCTGCATGAGTCAATCACCTCCTAAAGGCCCCATCTCTCAACACTATGACGTTGACGATTAAGTTTCAACACTTACATTGCGGGGGCCATTCAGATCATGGCACACGGTAACTTAGCAATGGGAGCAAAGGTAGAAGTCTGGACTCTTTCAAGAGATTGAGTGAGTGAGTCAGTGAGTGCTTATTTTATTTGAGTGCCAAGTAATAGAAATAATTGGTCACGTTCTTGTATAAAACATTTATGTATGATTTTTATAGATATTTGACTAGAAATTACAATTTTTTAAATTGTTAGATCATTTTAATCTGACATTGAAAATTACCTTTATTACCTGGTAAAAGGACAATGTGTTTATATATTTGATTTACAAAGGAAATTCTGAAGAGGGAATTGAAAGTCTGGAATTTTTTGAAAAGCCAACTAATATGGCCTACCCTGTCCAGTAAAAGTAGATAGAAAGTTATTTATGATTTAAAGTTCTTTTGTGAAAGAAATGGCATATGGTTAAGCATGAAAACTTCATAGAACTCTTTTGCATTTTTTATAACCCACTTTTCAAAATCACTCCACAACTGCCCAAAACCGTAACACAGCATTAGGCAATAGCTTCTTAAAGAGCACGGACCATTTCTTTTTATGCCTATATTGTACCTGCCAGAAAGACTCTGCTTAATAAAGTGTTGTTTAGAAGAAAAAGGGAGAGAGGCCGTAGGTGAAACGGGGCACGAGACCTACCTACTCACCCCCTGTACCCAGTGTGTCAGTGGCACCTGATGCCACCAAGTAATTTTTTAGCCTTTTGCAGATTAAGTCCCTGCAACTCCCTTGCTGTTCTCCTTTGATTCCAGGATAGGCCAACTCTCTCCATGAGGAGCGGGTGTATATGAATCCAGGATAGCGAGGCAGTGTTGAGTGGGCATGGGAGTCATGGTGTTTTGACGCTAGACCCAAATCTACCCACAAACTACAAATTTGGGCAATTCACTTTGGGTCTCATACTCATCTGTGAAGTGAAGGGGTTAAATTGATGGATCTCAATGGATTTTAGAGTAAAAAAGGTTAAGATTTTGTGGCTTTAGTGTTAGCTGTTTGTACTTTAGTTTTGTAAACTTAGTCTAGTGGAGGGACTCAGTAACTGAGGCACAAGTACTCAGTTGGGGTAGTTTAGCTCCTGGCCTGGCTCTTGAAATATGGTCTTAGATGCATTCCTAAAAATGGATATAATGAAATTAAAATTTTAAAATGTTGCTTATCAGAGGGTAAACCTCTTTTTATATATGCATACACACACATATTACCATTTATATTTCTTTTAACTTAATTTACTAAATTCGGATTAAAGTTATAAAATGTTTAAGAAAAACTTACTTAGAATGTCATCAAGCTTCTGAATGAATTCTTGCCTTGTAGGGCATTTTATTTGCTTCTCCTGAATGTTTAAAAGGTCCAAATGATTTAATACGCCTGTGGCTTCACGAATCTTCTCGTGTTTATGGAGACAAACTGATAGACACAGAAGATTGTGATTTGTTTCAGAAAAGAATACTGGAAACTGCTTATAAATATTTTGAAGTAAGTGTATGAATGTCAGAGTTCACTGGGGCTGAAGTTAGATAAGGGCGTGGGCGAAGCGTGCAAGGGCTTACCTTTCCGCAGCCGCTGTGAGTCCAGAATACTTGGTCTGTGCTTAGGAACGTTCCACCTACCTACTCACAGTTCAGTCTACAAGCTTTTCCTTTAATGGGCCACTCTGCCCCGGATGAAGCTTTCTGGCTGGTTGACACACCGTGTTTTTCTCTGTCCTCCTGCAGGGTGTAGACAGTCATGTGCTGCTTCAACAGCCCCTCATTTATTGCCACTTTGCCGGTGGCAGGGAGGACCCATGTTACATGCCAGTGAAGGACTGGGAAGTGCTGAAGACGATTCTTACAGAAACCCTGGACAACTACAACGAACTAAATGCTACCATGCACCTGGTTTTATTTGAAGATGCCATGCAACATGTGTGAGTTGACTAGTCGTGATGCTTTTTCACCAAAGTAAGAATGACTGGTATCCATGATTGTTATTTTTCACTAGATCATATGGAGCACTCTGAACTCTCCCAGTTCTTATACATTGTTTGTCATATAATATAAAAAGATAAAAGAGTTGCTATTAATTACATCACAACTTAATAACATCTTACATAGGCATACTACTTTCTGAAGTACCATCACATCCACTATTTCGCTTAAATATTAAGAAAGAGGAACATAAATGACTTGTTTTAAATCACATAGTTTGTAAGTGGCAGAGACAGGAATCAAACTGATCTTCATTGATTAAGCAGGTTTTGTTGAGTGTCTACTGAGTGCCAGATACGAACATTGCAAGCCTTTTTGGTACCTTTGGGCAAATTAGAAGAAAATGGGAGGAAGAGATATGTTTTCTTGGCAGAAAATTAGAAAAAAGTACCTGTCCTGAGGTAGAGCTTGGCTGACAAGGCTCTTGCTCACCCCCTCGACTGGGTACCTTGTGCAGTGCGCAGACCATGCAACTATCTGCAGCCCATCTTCAGGAGGACATTCTTCTGGGTGCTGGGATATAGCAGCAAATGACACAGTCTATTGCCTTCTCTAATCAACTGTATGGTTAGTGATGCACACGTTATAAGGACATAAACAGATAATCAAGCCACTAAGCAAGAAAAATGTCAGAAGGTGATGTGTCATGCTGAAGATAAAATAGGTTGATTCTGAGAAATAAACTGTGGATTCCGAGGAGGGACTGGGCATCTATATGGAGAGGTAGCATTTAAAGTGAGACCTAAATGATAAGCAAGAGCTAGGTACGGGAAGATTTGGAGGAAGCACATTCCACACAGGGGGCAGATTTCCGAGGCAGGAATGTTTGAGAAACAGAAAGGATCAGGTGGCCGCAGCACAGAGAAAAATACGACAGGTATAGAGAGTCAGGAGCTGACCTTCCTTAGGCTGGATGTTTCCTTGTAAGCAGGGTAAGGAGTCTTGATTTTATTCTAAGTGCAGCGAGGAGCCGTCAGATGGATTTTAGCATGGAGATGACGCGGCGTGTTGTGTAGTCTAAACAGCTCGCTGTTGCCTCTGCTGTGTAGAAAGTCGATCGCGTCTTTGCATCCAATACTGCTCTCCAGTCCGGGTTACCGTCACCTCTCGTGGGTCTTTCTAATAAGTGAAAACGGGCAAAGATTTTTTTAAAAAGAAAAAGACAAAGAAATCATCATTAAAAACAAAAAGGAGGAAAGAAGGGAATCTAAACAGAGGGAAAAAATGCGGAGAATTCAATTTTTAGAAGAATTACTCTTTAAAACGTTTAGCCCCAGAGCCTAGGGAAATTTCGGAGTCCTCCCAGTCATCACTTATTACAAGCCTACTAAGTATTGATAGTTTTATTGATCCCTTTGCAATTGTGACGCTTCCTCTGATTAATAGACAGAGGAAGTTCCAGTTGGAATCCCCGACCATGGTGTTAGAAGAATTGTTAGCGACGCTGTTTCTGGGTGGGTTAAAATACACTGTGTGTGCGCGCTGGGGCTCAGGTGAAATAAGTCCCCTGTGGACACCGAGGGAAAGAGTTTTCCCGTGTCATCCCTCATTGTGGAATTCTCCATGACCGGAAAGGTAAGGCTGCTTCTTTGATCAGGGATTATCAGCTAGAAGCTGATTTACTCAGCATTAGGGGTGATTTAAGAGTGTGTCCTTGAGTGGTGTAGAAAGGGACCTTGCCACTTAGAGAATCTGGTGAGGTAAAGACCTCAAAGCATACATTAAAATGAAATGAAAACCCTGCTTTATAGCTTGGGGTTTCTCACATGTCAGAGTCAGTTTATAGCTTTCCCCAAGGTGGTTTTGTCATGTGGTTATGTAAAGTAAAATTTAATGAGATGACTGAGCTTGTAAAAATAACCTGTGTTTTCACTTATCAGAGGCTTTCAGGAAATGTCCACACAGGCCTAGCATAAGTGACCCTAACTCTATTATTTTTTTTTAAATCTCTACTTTAAAAAGGGAAAGGAAAAAAGAAAAGAAAACATCTGTGTGGCTCACTCAGGGCCTAAAGTTTAAGTTCATTTCAGAAGAGTACCTAGAGCAAACACAATGGCATGGAACTTTTGGCATTTGGGTGTCTATATGCTTACATTTTGCTTTGTTGTTTTCCTAAATTTTTTTTTTATTTTGAGACAAAGTCTTGCTCTGTTGCCCTTGCGGTGGCATCAGCATAGCTCACAGCAACCTCAAACTTCTGGGCTCAAGCGATCCTTCTGCCTCAGCCTCCCGAGTAGCTGGGACTACAGGCGTGTGCCACACCGGCTAATTTTTTCTATTTTTAGTTATCTGACTAATTTCCTTCTGTTTTTTCAGTAGAGGTGGAATCTCACTGTTGTTGAGGCTGGTCTTGAACTCCTGACCTCAAGGGATCCGCCCACCTCGGCCTCCCAGAGTGCTACAGATTACAGGCATGAGCCACCATGTTCAGCCAGTTTTCTTAATATTTATAACAATTATGACCTAGTTCTTCAACTGAACCCATATTTTCTAATGTTAAAGCCAATTTATTCGTAACTGTAAAATGTAGCAGTAACATTAATAGATTAAGCATTCAGGATCTCTTGGATACTATAAAACAAGGAATTAGTTGGCCTTGCTGGAAATTTAACCTTATGGTACTGAATGGCTTCAGTAAATTATTCTAAAATGGTATAGGCACAAGGAAGGCTTTAGTGTGAAGGAAGTAAAAATCATACTGAGGGGCAAGTGTTTAATCTACAGAGTAAATCACATGGAGATATTTGTTAGTCTAAACAAATCAATTCTTTCCAAAGTGATTCTACAGCAAAGATTTCTGGCAAGGACCTTCCCCCTTGGATATCCTCATACTTGGATGCTGATGGAGAATTGAGATCTTTCCTGTTAATCAAAAAATCTTGACGTTTAGACAGAAGGCCTTGTGTATATTTTCTTTTTTGAATTTTGGTGGTGAGTAATAAGCCATAAGAGAGTCCAAAATGTTATTAGCAGAGGAAAGTTTGTTAGGCAAATGGTTCCAGGGTAAAGATGCAGGCAGCAACTGTTTGGGGAAACATGCAAACAAGGACTAAAGGTTTCCAATAAAAATTGGAAATTAGTCTCCAAATATTTGTTTTGAAAATAAACAACACACACACAGCCCCAGGGCACTTTGGGTTTCATGCTGCTGTGGGCTTGCTCCTTCTTTCACCAGGTGTCGCATCAGCCGGATCTTACAAACCCCTCGGGGTCACGCCCTCCTGGTTGGAGTGGGGGGCAGTGGCAAGCAGAGCTTGTCTCGGCTGGCGGCTTACATCTGCAGCCTGGAGGTCTTTCAGGTCACTCTTACTGAAGGCTACGGAATCCAAGAACTTCAGGTGAGTAACCGAGCTAGGCAGTACTTCTAACCCTTCTGTCTGGCAGATAAAACATGAGCTTACAGTGTGCCCATGTCAGCTGTGACTCCAGATTTGGCCAGGGCCTCCCCATGGCTGTTGTGGGAGAGGGAGGCTCTTTAGAACAATTACTTACCTGTGGCTGTTTTGTCTTTATGATCAAATTATTAATAATAAGTTCCTATAAATTTTTATAGGTTTAATAGCATAGAAACCTGGCTCAGAAAATACTTTATTAAATACCTGATTACACAAATATGTTTTTACTTTGCACTAGCCAAACCTGACACTCATCACTATTAGCATTTCTGTAAGACAGATGGGGGGGGGGGGGAAGATGCTTTCTTTGCAAGTACAAATAGAATTTCTTCCACCTCAGATAAGCATATGAGAATAAAATGCAATGAAAATAGGAATTTCAAGAAACTCACATATATTTTTAAAATTTTGCTTTTTAATCACAATAGTACTTACAAAATGGTCCTGATAGTTTGTGGCAAGTGCTATTTTAAATTAGAAAAATCACTTGCTTTTAATATTACTAACCAAATAAATAAACGAAAACAATTTTCAGTGCAACAGACAATTGTTGAAATAAATAGAAGACTTCCCTTTGCTGTGTTGCTTGACAAAGGCATCACTGAATTCATTTTCACTCTGTTAGGAGGGAGTTTTTCACCAGCAGCCTGTTTCCATCCCTATGCTCCATTAAGCCACAAACATGACACTCATCATTATATGCCAGAAAAGGAGGTGATGTCGTGCTGTTTTCCCCTATACCTGGGTCCCCGAGAGGACAGAATATGTAAACAGAGGAAAGGCACCCTACGCTGCTGTAGCGGGATAGTTACTCATTTCTTCCCAGCACTCACGCACATCCTCCCAACGCCACATCAGCATTTCAGCAAAGCATGAATGATGACCTCCTTTCCTTACAGGTAGATCTTGCCAATTTGTACATCAGAACCGGAGCCAAGAACATGCCCACTGTGTTCCTGCTGACAGATGCCCAGGTTCTAGATGAGAGCTTTCTTGTGCTGATTAATGACTTGCTGGCATCAGGTGATTAAACCAACACATTCCTTGAAAGATCTTCCCCAATGACAAATTATCTGTAGTTTCAGTGAACTTTAAGGAGAGATAATTTGTCTTTGAGATGTTTGCTGGGGAGTCTTTGGGGAGAAACCTATAAACCTAACTAATTTGAAGTATATTGCTTTCTCAGTCTGCTTTTGGATGAGAAGACCTTCACGGAAGTAAATGTTATTCCTACATGTACGGGTTTAGTAGGTGTGTTCATCGTCACTTGTCCGTAATGTGTTGTATGTTTTATAAATGCAAAAAAAAAATGGCATTTCTGATTTCAAACTCTTATCATTTAAGCTGAATTTTGGTTTATAAAGCATTTTGAACATTAAAAAGTCATATCTAAAATTGAAATGGAAACAATCCTTCAGTAATTCTCATTCTTTCGGGGGTAGGAGAAATCCCGGATCTGTTCAGTGATGAAGATGTGGACAAGATAATTTCTGGAATTTGTAATGAAGTTCGTGGTCTGGGCATGGTGGACTCCAGAGAAAATTGTTGGAAATTTTTTCTGGCCAGGGTACGACTACAGCTCAAAGTAAGAAACGCTTGCTTTATTTGCATATTATTTAAAACCTGCCATTGGAACTATGATAGGGTTCTATTTCAGGTTTCATATTATGAGTTTGAATTTGAGTGATTCATTTGGCAAGGACATGGGCATTTTTACATGCCTGTGTCTGGGGTGTGCCTTGCTAAGTTCTCCCGTGATGCTGAGATGCCTACAGAGCATCATGCTGAACTCATGTGCAGCCCTCCATCGAGCCGCACGTGATCTCTGTTCTCAAGGAGCTTCCACTGTTACAGGAGGCAGAAGACATCACAAGTATAATTGTCATACAAGACAAAAGTAAATAGTGCTGTGGGATTGCAGAGGCATGAAGCATCCTTCCCGACTGGAGCAGGACATCCTGGAGAAAGTGATGTGCCACGTGTCTGGCATGGATCAGAATTCATGGGGACAGGAAATAGCACTCATGCAAGGGTGGACTGACTGTATAAGTGCATATTTGGAGAAACCTGAGATACCTTGAAAGACCTGGAATGTAGATCACTTGTAGGGAGAATGAGGTTGATAAGTCTGGAAAAGTTAATTGGGAAGAGGTTAGGAGTTTGTAAATCACGAAGTGAGCAGTGGGGAGAGTTTTGAATTAAGGAAGTGGCTGTGATGTCAGTACTTCAGGGAAAGTAATTTAGAATGTTCTGAAGGATTAACCTAATGTTCTTCCCCATAGGCTGCTTTATGCTTTAGTGCTGTGGTCCCCAAGCTCCAGGCCATGGACGAGTATGGGTCTGTGGCCTGTCAGGAACCGGGCCACACAGCAGGAGGTGAGCAGCAGGCGAGCAAAGCTTCATCTGTGTTTACAGCTGCTCCCATCGCTCACATCACCACCTGAGCTCCTCTCACCCACCCACCCCCAGTCCGTGGAAAACTTGTCTTCCATGAAACCGGTCCCTGATGCCAAAACATTTGGGGACCGCTGCTTTAGTGTATTACGTAGGGATATAATATAACCAAATAACAGCATCAGTAAAGGTCAAGTATCATTAGAAAACAAGAAATGTCTCCAAACTCATGGCAGGAAGGCAATTGAAGAATGCTGTTAGGGAAAATTCAGGCTTCCTGGTATAGAAATGGTTAGTAACCTAGACAAGCCACTACTTTATAGTAGTGGCACACACCTGTAGTGGCTTGACAGGTATTGCTATGTTTGTCAAGTTAGTAACAGACTCTGTGGTGGCTGTAGAGCCAGGAGCATTTAAGAAAAGAAGATGGGGGTGGTGGGTGCCATAAATATACCTATGCATGGAGGCTAAAGAGCAGGGTAACTAAGTTTCTCTAATATTCTACTATTTCAAGTTTTGCAATAATCTTCCTGAGCAATTCTGGGCTGAGGTTAAAACTTAAGGTTCAATTGCTCAAAGAGTTTTCTCCCCATCAAAAATATGCCTAAGAATAGGTTTACCAGGTAGTAAAAAGGCCAGGGATTTCTTTCTGTTCCAGTGTGGTATATTTGAATCAAATTTTCTTTATGGAATGGGAAAGCAAATACAATAATAAAATTTGAGATAGTAATATTATAAATCAATGGTTCTCCGAGTCTGTTTCTCAGAGCTGCAAAATCTACATCACCTAGAAACATTTAAAAAATATAAATTCTTCAGCCCCACTCTACACCTCCTGAATTGGGAGCTCTGTGGGTGGTACCTAGAAATCTGTTTTAGCAAACCCTCCAGGTGATTTGGAGGCATGCTAAAATTTGAGAGCCATTGTTACACAATAAGCAATGTTCAAATGAGCATCCCTTACATACATCGTTTATGCTCAACTTTGCTTGCTTCTGCAGGATAAATTCCTAGAAGGGGAACTGCTAGGTTCAATAGCTACATCGAGTGGTTTTAAAACATACCTGCAAATTATCCGATGCTCTTCTTACGGACAAAGAGGCATCTGGATCCCCTCTCCTCGAATCTGGGTGGGCTTATGACTGTATGAGTGTGGCAGAGTGATGCTGAGTAATTCCTGAGGTTAGGTCATAAAGCGCCCCATTTTCTGTTGAATTCTGCATGTTTTTTTTTTAATAAGAGTTCTATGTATTTAAGCAATTAGCTTTATAGATGTATCTCATATTTTCCCTGTTCTTTTGTCTTTTAAATGTACATATGGTGCATCTTTGTTTATTGTTAAAAACTTTCATTTTTTAAGGTTTTTATATTAATCAGGGGTTTCTTGCAAGTTTAGAAAAATATTTTACTCTCCAAGATTATCTTCACTAGAAGCAGTTGGAACTCAGTTGGGCTACAAACAAAAAATCCAACGAACAGTTTCTTAAAGCCTCTGACATCAGTAAGTCCAGACTGGCTCTATAACATCCTTAGAGACCTCTTGGAAGAGATGCTCTTCTCATCTTCCCTTCTGCCAGCTTTCATCCTGAGGCCTTTGCCTACTGATCACAGACAGTAGGTTTCTATTCCAGGTGGGAGGAAGGAAGGGGAAGAGGACCTGGAAGCTATCTGTACCGGGAGACCTAAGCTTCCCCTCAAAACCCTAAGCTGATGTCTTACTGGCCACAACTGCCTCCAGCTCCCAGGCAGTCTGGTTGGGTGGAGGGCATATGAATATTTGATTTTGACACATTGCCTTTGTGAGTAAAATTGAAAATGGATTTTGGAATAGTTTAAAAAGCAACAGTATCAGTTATTTCAGTGCCTATATGCTTTTAGGCTCTATGTTTAAAACTTTGCTACCTCTGGAATATATTTCTTATTATATACGGTAAAGAGTGAGCTGAGAGGTTGCAGGTTATTTTTCCGAAAAAGTTATCTTTTTATCTCAACACCGTGTATTTCTCCCTTACTGGTTTTAAGTACCACCTTTAGTACTTGCCAAAAAGCCATGTTAATTGGGTCTATTTACAAATTCACTCTTATCTTTTCTTGCTAAATCACTCTACTACTGATCTGAGCATTGCACTGTGTAAATTAGTAAAGATTTGTTATATATTTGCTCTTTCTTGTCAAATTTTTCCTAGTTATTCTCACATGTTTATATGTCTGGATAAGCATTAGAATCATTTTGTCAAATTCCAAGCACTCTCCATTTTAATATTGATTGAAATCACACTGAACGCTTATATGCTTATTTTATATTAGGGAGAATTTAATCTTTATGATATAAAAAGTCTTATTACTTTTATAGAAGGAGTATTTCTTTCATAAAGTTTTGTAATGGTATATTATTTGTACATAGGAGGGATATTGATTTTTAACTTCATAACCAGCTATATCACTGCCTTTCTTATAGCTTCTAGTAGTTGATTGATACCATATAAATTGTAGGTGAAGATATTTTGTCTTTCCTACTATTCTATGTTATATATTCTCATCCCTCATTGCGCTGGTAGATACTGCAGAACAATGTTAAATTAAAATGGTGATAGTAGGAATTTTGTCTTAATTGTTACTTTAATGGGGATGTTTCTGTTTTCACTGTTATGTCTTATGTTGGCTTTTGTTCAGGATATATATCTTGTCAAAGAAATACCTACCTAGTAAATTCCTTTTTAGCATCTATTGAGATAATTATATGGTTTTCTCCTTGGACTTACTAATATTCATATAACATAAAATGATATACAGAAGTTTTACATTTTTATATTATTACATCCATCAGTCTTTTCCTTCGTGTGTTTTCTTTGAATCCGTGTGTGTAGGCAGGCCTTACCGAAACTGAGATTAGTTTTATATTCATGCCTATTGTTTAATCCTTTTTATAGTCTCATTTTTATTATTTAACTCAGTCCAAGCTGGAATTTATTTGGGAGGTAGATATGGGTGGGTCATGTTTCCCCCATTGTCACAGGTCTATTAATTGAATAGTCTGTCTCTTCCCTATGAAAATGAATAGGAGGTTGTTTTGTTTTGTTTTGTTTTTAATGCTAAGGAGGAATAGAATATCTCCTTCGGAAGAAGGGATCCCACTTCTGACCCGTTTTGGCCTTGTCACTTAGTTCGATGCATCATAAGAAAGGTTAAAGGTCAGTGCCATGACCTCTTTACCCTGAGGGAGCACCATTATGGCAAAAAAATGGGTTGTCCTTTAGCCTGAAAATGGCAGCTTCTTTCTTTTCAGTTCATATATATTACCCCCAAATCCTTGGAATTTTAGAATAGAATTCTAAATTACTCTATGTTACTTTCACACATCATGCTATTCACCAGCGTGTACTAAAGACTGAGAATTTCTGATAAGCCTATGTCTCCTTTGCGTGTGCTCCAAGCTGGGCAACATGGGAAGCTAAATGTGTTAGAGGGGTTGGTGAGCACACCTGGCAGGTCAGGCTAAATGATGTGAAGTTGCCACCCCATTACCCATGCTCACCACCCAGAGTCGGCTCCCATTTGGAATGCAGGGACAGTGAGAACCTGTTGGCATGCAAAATGTGACCTCTGAATCCCACAGGGCAGTCCCCATTAACGATGAGTGATCAGATGTGTGTCCTTGGATTGCCTCAAATAAGCTGATGAATAACAATGCCAAATGCCTTCTCTCCTTCATTTGTATATGGGCATCTTTTCCTACACAGCTCTTGTCTTACAACTAGAACATATAGTACTTTTCTCTTCTCTCCTGTGGACGTTAGTTAGCTGCATATCTTTTTTCTTGTTTTCCTTCCTGTCTGATGCTGTAGGGCAAAGGGAAAAGGACTTGATTTATGTAGCAGCACCTGATTCTTTCCCAAGACTTTAGATAACGGTCTGTCTCCATATGTATCTTTCTACTTAGGTATATATAGAGAAATCTGTTTCTGATAATATAAGAAATATACGCTCATTTAGGAATTTAAAAGTACAGAACCATATGAAAAAAATTTTGAACTAACCTTAATTATATTGTCTAGAGATAACGTATTGGTATTTTTCTCCCAGCTTTCTGAGTGTATATAAACACAGTCAAAGTATATATTCAGAACTAAAAATTTTTGGTCACATCTCACATTGTTTTCTTTAATTACCTTCCTTTTTGCCTTTTTGATTAGAGTGCTTTCACAGAAAATAAAATCAAATGATTCAAGAATTTGGTATAGAGAGTGCACTATTTAACTCAAATGTACTTTTTATTCTAAATAACTATGTAAAATAGTCTTTATCCACTTATACCCTTTGCCAAATTTCCTACTGGTTTATTAAAATTTTTTATTGATTTATAGGAGTTCCCTATATAATAATATTCACATGTCCATAACATCCTTGTATATTTTACATTTTTATCAACATTTATCATAACTCTGCTAACTCTATGATGACTCTGTTTAACATTCATATGTATTAAAAATGTCAAATTTTTCCTTTATGGCTTTTGTGTGTTACAGCTTTTTTAAGAAACATTTTTATACTGCATCATTATAAAAATTTTATTCTTAATTTTCTTTAAGTTAATTTATAGTATTTTTAATGTTCAGCCCTGGATTTTTGTGTAGAATATAAGATAGCTTTTCTACTTTTCCACTCCTTAATAGTCCCAACACCATTTGTCATATAATCTCTCTTTCACCACTGATTTGAAATGCTACCTATCTCATATATTAAATACCTAAATATGTGGGGTTCTATTTTGGGGCTCTTTATTGTGCCCCATTAATCTGTTCATTTATGCCTGTACAAATGCCACACTGCTTTGTTTACTGTAGCTCTATTGTGTATTCTGGAATCTAGTAGAGAAAAATCCCTTTCCTTTTCTACATTTACTTAATTATTTGCATCTTTAACTTTCCAGATTAACAGTTAAATCAATTGACATTTAAAAAAAAAATCTAATAAAAATAGACTGATTTGGGGATCATGGATATATTTATAATATTTAATATTTCCATTCATTCTCCTATACTGATTTATTTATTGTAACTTAAGATTTATTTCCTGATAAGGTGAATTATTTCCCAATATTCTCTATTTCCTTTGATGTTCTTACCCATTTTTATTCCATATGAACTTTAAAATCACTTCGCTAAATTCTGCTAATCTTGTTGGGAATTGTTAGAATTGCCTAAAATTTATTAAAGCTTATCATCTTTATCATAATTGACCTCCAGGAATGTAGCACATCTCTTCCTTTAGTCAAAATGTCTTTAACTGACCTTTGATAAAGCAACTAATTATCTTCATATTCATTTTACACATTTATTATTAAGTTCTTTTCTCAATATTTTATAGAAATTTTTACTCCTACCAAGTTTCTAACTGATCACTGTGGACATATAAGAAAGCTATCGGATGGAAGGAAGGAGGGTAGGATGAATATTTATTTATGTGTTTGTTTTACCAGTCAATTCATTAACACTCATTAATTCCAGTAGCTTTTACACTTTGTTTTTTAGAGTTTGCTGAATAGACAGAAGGTCAATTTGAATTCTTATTCCTCCTTTTTAATAATCACCACTTTTCTGTATTTTATGATAGCCACACTTTCTGAACAACATTTAAAACTTCAAAGTGACCGTAGTGGACATCTTTATCTTATTTTTTATTTTAACTGGATGCCATTAGCTTTCCTCATTAAGTATTGGATGAAATGTTGGCTTAGGATATCTTTAATTTTTAAATATTATCTTTAGGAAGAGGTGTTGCAGTTTACCATATCTGTTCTCATTTAAACCCCCTTCTTTTGTCTCCTTCTTTCATCTTGGCCTGTTCTCTCACTAAGGATTTCTATTATTTTCTTTCCTTCCAGCCACTTGAGAGGGCCATGAAAGTTTTTCTTCTTTGCTTCAGTTTCCTATAGTAAGTTGACTTCAGAGGAATTATCTTCCTTGCAATATGAAGGATGCTTTTTAAAATTTTCCTTGGTTTCATAGTATTTTGTCCTTAGGTCCCATTTAGGCTTCTTTCCTCTTCCTCTTCCTTCTTGAATGGAAGAGAGAGCAATTCATATCTGGAGTTGGGTGACAGGGTGGGTGATTTGCTCTTGGCTCCCTCTGCATCGCATCTAGGGAAGCTGGGAGTCGCAACAGAAATGCTGAGCAGCACTCGTATCCAAGCAGCAGATCAACATAGTCACACATGGCATAAGCCAAGAGGCTTAGTAATAACACAAGTAATTTTCATGGTGCAGTTTTTGTTTTGTATAAAAAGCTCAAACACTCACCTGTCCAGCAGAAAATCAGATATCACAGACCCTTACCTTTGCCAGATTATAAAGCAAGTCTCTCCAAATCTACCTCTGATTTAGCAGCAGAGCATTCAACTTCTTTCCCTTGTGTGGATGGCCATCTAGAATGCCTTCATCAGTGGCAGGGCAGTCTTTATCCTTCCTGCCCCTCACGCTGCCCCCAGCACCAATGGGGAGCAGACACACTCTAACGGCTCGCTCGCCAGCGCTGCTTCTGGGGCTCTGTGACTCTCCTCATTACAAGTTATGTTTTGCTTTTCGGGACCATGCCTCTGAATACAGTGCCCTAGCCTCCTCCTCCCACTTTCTGGTATTATTTGACATAAGTAGAATGAAAAGAACTTTAGAGGGAGACAAGGATGCAAGCTTGTACTCTGTATCTGAGGTTCGTCACCTTTGAGATGAAATACAACAACAAGATCTCAAAAAATTAGGATGCAAATATCAACATATTGTTTTGCCTGGGAGAATTTTTTCCAATTGCCGTCTATTTACTCATTCATTTAGCCATTCATCGGTGGACAAGTATTTATTGAGTGCCTGTGACATGCTGGGTCCTGGGGATGTGACAGGGAGCAAGAGCCAACCCAGCCCCTGCCCACCTAGAGCCTCCTCATTGTTGGGAAGACAAACATCAATCCAATAATTACACAAAGTAAAATTACAACTGTGTATGTGTGAAGTACAGGTTATATAAGATAGCAGGAGACAGGACAATAAAAAATTGCATGAGGAAAATAATGATTAGGAAGAGTCCCAAAGAGTGAGTAGAAATCTTCTCCATCAAAAAAAAAAAAAAAGTTAACACTAGACATCAAAAGCTTAATCTAGGATAAAGGATATCACTTTATGTTGAATTAAACATTGTGTTTTGAGAAGCATGTCCACGTCTATCTCATTTAGTTAGCATTCGGCTCTGGGATTTGCCAGCAACGTATGAGACTTGTTCTTGTCCACGTGTGCAGAGTTACCACGTAGTGTCAGCAGAAATGCCGTCTGCTCTGCTAGCAGAGAATCACTGATCAGAAACCAGAAACTTGGAATGACATGGCTCACATATAGACCTATCCAGTAGAAAAATATGTGTCTGGTTTTCTTCGGGGGAAGAAAAAAAAACTGTTATATGTAGTTATGGGCTGAAGACTGGCCTGGAAGCGGTATGTGAGCATCGTAGGCCCTGGGGACCAGCAGTGCAGCCGGGGTGAGGGCCCTGCCCACTGCCCTTCCCCTCGGAACAGCTGTGCTCTTTGCGGTCTATTGGGGGTCCACATACAGTTTTCTTTGTGACTAGAAGAGCTTTGCTGTTTGAAAAAAGAAAGAAAGAAAGATATTAAAACTCCCTGACATCAAATATTACCTCTAGCAAAAATCTGTAACGTCCAATGTTTACAAGTTGAAGGTCTTGGGAATGATTTATTTCATTGTGTGCTATCTAAAAAGGAAATAAGTATAAAAATGTATTGAACGTGTGTATGTTGAAGATGCTGTTGGATCTTTCAAAAAGAATTGAAATTAAAAGGTTACTAGATCAGAGGAATACAGGAAAATATGAGGATGATGATAAAATGAGACTAAAAGAGTGAAACTGGGAATATTTTCTGCACTGAACTTCCATTCCTAGGAGGGTTCTCTCAGAAAGATTCAGACTTTATTATTCTTGGAAAATACTGAGGCTTTTGAGGATAAATGCAAACATAAGTTATGGATAAAGCTTCTAAAGTATAAGTATATGAGAAGGTTACTACCGTCTGAGAATAAACTATATCAACTGGACAAAAATAAAAAGTGACGGTAGCAAATCACATTTTCATTACAAGATGAAATGGACTGAGTCCTGTTAGCGACATACAGATAGGTATGTACTTACTCTGGGATCTTATCTAAACGAAATTGAAACATATTATGAAACACAGTGAAAAGTGGGTTCTTGCAAATGAGTCATAACACCTGTGTGAGGAAAAGGGAAAAAAAAGAATAGAAAATTCTATGGTATGGATTCCAAAAGCAAGTTCCTGACACCCAAATGTTAGAGCTGCAGGAAGTACATAGATGGTGATTTCAGGGTTTGCTTTTTACTTGTGAGAATTTGCTTTTAGAATAGAGCACAGCTGCCGGAGGCATTTTTAACTGTATTTTATTCACTGACTTTCCTTTCCCTCCCCACTGTTTGAAACTCACTTAAGCCAATTTGGTCATTTGCAATTGTCAGGAACTTTTGGGGGTTGAGAGTATAGTTTAGTGAATTTAGGTACTTCAAGGTAGATGGCACCTGTTCAGGTGAAGAAGGGGCTCTTGGCCCCAAACCCCCAATTCAAGATACGTGTCCCAGAAAGGAAGTCTCAGACTAAGGCCTGCTGCACCGAGTATATTGATTAGCAAGGATGCTTACACATTCGAGCCTTAGGAACTGCTCTGAAAGCTTGTTGCGGTCCCAGCTCTGTCCTTTTGGCGACCTGACTAGCTCTTACTTGGAAGTTTCCTTTGGGGCGGATGTGGCAATATTTCCACGGGAAGAGTCAGCTGACCTTCTCATTGGTATCACATCAGAACACAGACTCTTTCCGTAAGCTGTTTTACCACAGGGCTAGTCAAGATCCAGTCTAAAGAGCCACTGCCAAGAATATAATTACTAGGATACCTAGACCTTTAAATTTTGCCCATCCAGCAGTGGAGGTATATGTACATTTTCTCTGTGTTGCCTCAGATATCTGGAACACTGCTCATTTCGTCAATGAAAAATCATTTCTGCCAGCCATGATGCTGCCCAGTCAGCCATTTATGTTGAAGAGAAAAGAAGTTAGCGGAGAGCTTCCGGTAGCTGGCTCTGCAGCATGGGCTTCCGTTAGAGTCTGCAGAATGCTGGTTAACCCACCTGTGTGGCCCCTGGTGGTCACTGCAGATACTAACCAACAGCACCCATGGTGTAAAGTAAAATGAGTGTGCACCTGTATATCATGCTAGCAGAAAATTATAGACAACATAACACTCTTTTTTCAATCATTTATTTTGTTTTTATTTTCTGTACATCCTTTGCTATGCTAATTTCTCATGAAATTAAGGGCACTATAATAGGAAAATTATTCAGGGTGATTTTCACCCCACAGTAATGTTCCTTGTGACAGCCAGGGTGTACTTCAGGTTATTTGTAAAGCTTTGGAAATTATTTTTGAAGAGAACAGAATAACCAAGGGTTTCCAGACGTTAGCATGGGTTTCTGGAAAAGTCTCACATGAGACTACTACCATGTGCTTGATTCTAGCAAAACTAGAAATTATTGAGCAGTGAATTGGGTCAGTAATTGCCCTCCTCAAGGCCAGTGTGATACGACCCTTTCCCTTCTTAGGAACTACCAAGGATCAAGTATATTCCTAAAATTTAGTTCTTAAAGTCTAGTTTAAACAAGAGAATTTAGATTATTCCTGATTGTTTTGTTTATTTAAAATTCTCTAAATTTTCCATTTCACTCTGTTGGTAGAGATCTAGATCCTATGTTTCACAAACTGCAAAAACATTGACAAAGTAAATGTTTCATTTACCCATAGGAAATGTAAAACTGTTAGGCTATGGCTCTGGGTGTCAGAATCACCTAAGAGGGCTTGTTGTAAGCACAGATTGCTGAGTCCTCTCCCCGGAGTTTCTGATTTCTTATGTTGGGAGTGGGTCCAGGGACTGCATTTCTAATCAATTCCAGACAGTCCTTTGAGAACCACTGGTCTTCCTGCTGTCCGCTTCCATGTGAAATTTTAAATAACATTGGGAAGATCCTTATTTAAGCAATAATAACATAGTAGAAAATATCTTCAATTGTAAAATTATAAAAAAGAAAAATGATTCTTTAAATGACCATTATCATTTTTAATAAGGAAGGTATATCATTAAAATAACTCAGGGAAACCATTTTTTTCCTGAAGCTAAGCAAACATGGTTCAGCTACATTATTTTCTAACACGTTCTTAAGACCTGTTATCATGCCAATTACAAGTGTAGAAATAAATTAAGTGTAGAAGTCATAGAAATATTTGGGATCTCAAAGGATGCTTTTTCCCTCTGCCTTTGCTACAATTATGTGTAAATTAATTTTCTAAAATTGGCACAAATGAGAGATGAGTTGGGTGTGGAAAACCAAATTCTTAGAAAGAAAGGAGAAATTTTCAAGTATGGGAAAAAAAGAAGGCTGGTAAGAGAAATCTAAGAACTGAGATATAAGCGAAAATTATGCATTGTAACTGAGACTTGTTAACACATGCAATACTAGAGCAATTATTTAGTTGTAACTAGAACCTTGAATATAATAAAAAAAATGATCAGTCAGTTTATGCATCATTAAAAAACATTTTACCCTTGCAAAAAAGCAAAACCGGGCCTTCTCTAACAACCCTCATGCAAGAATCAACTCAAAATAGATTAAAGACTTAAGTGTAAGACCTAAAACTCTAACACTCCTGGAAGAAAACACAGGGGAATTCTGCATAACATTGGTCTTGGCAATGATTTCTTTGATAAGACACCAAAAGCACAGGAAACAAAAGCAAAAATAGACGTGTTACTATGGCAAACTAAAAACTTCTGCACTGCAAAGGAAACAATCAACAGAGTTAAAAGGCAGCCTATGAAGTGGGAGAATATATTTTTGAACCATGTATTTGATAAAGGATTAATATTTTAAAAACATAAGAAATTTCTGTAATTCACGAGCAAAAAAATAACCTGATTTAAACATGGGCAAAAGACTTGAGTGGACATTTCTCTAAAGAATAAATGCAAATTGCCAACAGGTATATGAAAAAATACTGAATGTTAGTAATCAGGGGACTACAAATCAAAACCACAGTGAAGTATTACCTCACATCTGTTAGGACAGTCATTGTAAATAAATAAATAAATAACGAGTGTTGGTGAGAATGTGGAGAAACTGGAACACTTGTACACTATTGGTAAGAATGTAAAAATGCTACAGCTGCTATGGAAAGCAATATGGTGGTTTCTCAAAAAATTAGAATTACCATAAGATCCAGCAATCCCACTTCTGGGTATATGTCCAAAGGAATTGAAATCAGGATCTTGAAGTGATATCTGCATTCTTATGTTCACTGCATCATTATTTACAACAGCCAAGACATGGAAGCAACCTAAATGTTCATCAGCAAATGAATGTATGAAGCAATTGTATATATACAGAATAGAATATTATTCAACCATAGAAAGAAGGAAGTCCTGTCATATCCCACAGCAAGAATAAACATTGAGGACATCATGCTAAGTGAAATAAGACAGTCAGAGAAGGAAATTTTCTGCATGATTCCACTTCTCTGAGGTATCTAGAGTAGTCCAACTTGTAAAAACAGAAAGTAGAATGGTGACTGCCAGAGACTGGAAGGAAGAAGAAAGAGAGAGTTGCCGTTTAATGGGTAAAGAGTTTCAGCATGCAAGATGGAAAAGTTCTACAGATCTCCCGTGCAAAATTGTGTTTGTATTAACAATACTGTGTGATATAGCACCTCTTATATTTTCCTGGATAGAGCTGAAACCTATTCTACTAAGTGAAGTATCCCAAAAATGAATAGATATACCACATGTACTCATCAGCAAATTGGTTTCACTGATCAACACCTAAGTGGACATATAGGAACAACATTTATCGGGAGTGGGGCAGACGGGAGGGGGGAGGAGGGGATGAGTATATACATACACAATGAGTGCAATGCGCGCGCTGTGTGGAGGATGGTCAGGCTTGAAGCTCTGACTCAGGGGGAGGGGGCAAGGGCAATATACGTAACCTTAACATTTGTACCCCCATAATATGCTGAAATTTTAAAAAAGCAAAAAAAATAAAAAACACTGTATTTACACTTAATTTGTTAAGAGGGTAGATCTCTGGGTGTGTTTTACACAGTTTGAGTTATTGAATACACATGGTATATAAAACAAACATAGTAAAATGCCTGTGAAATGAGATATATGGGTTCATGTATGCTGGAATTTTTTATGATGTGGATTTTTAAAACGCTATAGGTTAAAAAAAAATCATATCCTTTGAAAAGTGATTTCATTCATTGCCTGATCTCAAAGTGTTAAGGTCAGAGAGAGCTGCAAAACTTTGTCTTATATCCTCAAGTCTGAGCTATTTCTAGAGAGGAAGAAACCAAGCCTCTCCCTGTCAGACCTTCCCCAGCTGACATTTCTCCCCCAGCGTCCTCAAGTCCACAGGGATTTGGGAGGGAAAGCAAAGGAAGAAAGGACGCTCCCCAAACACCTCCTTTGTTTTAGCACTTTACACAGGTATCTCCTCTCATGCTCAGGGAAGCACAGCAAGGACCCCCAGAAAGGGACAGAAATGGGGTCACAACCAGCCCACCTGGCTTCGGGCACTTCTCTTGCTGAGCTCCTGTGGCACGCGGTCATAGCCAAACTCAGACACTCCTGCCAGGATTCCTGTGTCCCTAAAGAAAGTATGGAAATACATTCAAGTTTAAATGAACTTTTAAATCATTAAATAGCTACCAAAAACTTCAGATTTACAGCAGAAACTTAAAATTTTCTCAGCAGGAGAATGTTTAAACCTCATTTTTTTATTCCTTTACAAATCTGAAGTGAGAACTCAAGCAGATATTTTATTTTAAATGGAGACATAAATAGTAAGCATTCAATATGATAAAACATTTTTTAAAGTATATTATTACACAGTTTTATAGAGCCCGGTGAATTACAGAGTGAAAGAAGCAGATGATGGAAGTATTGGTGTTATTGTGTCATAGTGATTTCTTTCAATTTTTACTTTTTATTGTTGCAGTGTTATTTGTGCAATTGAAATGAGTAAAATTTCCCACTACTTTTGACGATAATCATCAAAAATGTTTAAGAGAAGAGGGACAAATTTTAAGGCAAGCACACAGCGGTGTTTCTGTGTGTCCACTTTGGGCAGGTTTATACTTTGATTAGCAAGGAGGTTAATGTTGCTGTCCGCTCTGTGGTGCTTTAGGGTCGTTTAATGTCACGGTTGGCTGCACTCCTTTCTTTCATTGTCTAAGATTGCAATGTAATTCTCTGCTCACTCGTCACCCTCCTGTTTCTGCCCTGCCCCATGTCTCCACAGATCATTTTGTGTTTCTCTCCAGTTGGTCACACGCTGAGAGTCAGAGCTCGGAAGTTCCCAGCCATAGTTAACTGCACGGCTATTGACTGGTTTCATGCATGGCCGCAGGAGGCTCTGGTCTCGGTCAGCAGGAGGTTCATTGAGGAAACCGAGGGAATTGAGGTATGCCGTGTCAGCCTGAGTCTCTCTCTCACACACACACACGCACACACGTACTACTCAATAGCTAAGTACTTTCCAAAGTACACCTCTTATTGGAAAGTTGTCCTTATGTATTTCAGATAATAAAATCATGTGTTAGTTTACCTCCCGTGGGTTACGATGGCTCACCGTTTTTCCCACCAGGTTGAGATGGATGTGTACACGCACATATACACACACACACACAAAACACATGAGCGTTTTCTCACTTGTGTGCTGACTCACCACAAGGCCAGAAACGTTACTTCCTTAAAACACAGTGGGGCTTACGGGAAAATAAATCCTTTAAGCCCACAACTTAAAAACCTAAACAAAAATGGTAGTCACCCATAGCCATGCAATGCTTGCTTCTTAACAAAGTACAGCAGCTAATTGTGATTATTCTCATAACAGTATTGACAAGTGAAAAATCAGCCTCCACCAACTGCACAGCCACTAAGTCAAATAATGTAACTGCTCATTTGTTTTATGGGTTTATGTTTTATGAGTTATGTTTGTCATTTCTTCATGATGAAATTTGTACCTCCTATTACACTTTAAAACGGTTGCATAAAACGAAAAAACCCATCAAGCATACGGATTCAAAGGGTAAACGGACTTAAATATGAAGTTATCATTTAGATTTCCTGGATAGGAAGTTTTATTTGTATCTAGTGCCTTTCTGATTACATAGTTTGGAAAGGTGGTGATTGTGCACATTCCTCAGAGAACTTCGTCTTCTCATTCCACCGCATAAGGTGAAACGTGCATAGAGTAGGTCAAACATCGAAAGTGATTCTCAGAGCCAAAAACAGAACAGGGGATAGATGAGGAATGATATCTGTTCCTAGCTGAAAGTTTATCATGAACAGGGACAAACCACCATGTCCTCCTTCACTCCACTGCCACCTTTCCAAAGTAATCCTTTTATATTTTGTGGAATATTATATCTTTTGGTGGCTAAATGGTTAGAAATCTGGGCGTATTTGCGTATTTAATTAATTTTTGGTATGCGGCTAGCTTTATTGTTCATAATACTATATTTCCTTTGCTTCTACTTTTTTAAAAAGCAGCTATATAAGTAAGCACACAGTCAAGTATTCACTTATGCCTGCAGAATTTTGTAGAGGGAAATCTCTTTTCCTTTAGTCTTTTGCTAAAATGTCTGTTAATCCAGTTCTTTAGCATTGGCTTGCTAGGGAAGAACCGTCAAGCAGCATCTAACTTGGAAGATGTGTCTAGGGTAGAGGCTTTAGAATATCCAGCTACTTCCTCTCTTCTCCACACACACTTAAAACATTTCCACAAATAAATGAAAATGAGAAATTATCTCTTCTAAAGGCTGCCAGAAACATTTTATACTTTAAAATCTGGACAGCCATCACATATGACAAATAGTGGTCGTACATATTAACACAAATTTCGTTGCGTTACTGGAATTCTGTAGGGTATTTTTCTGTCTTTTGTTACTTAGCTACTGGTTTGGTAAGGAAGAGAAAGGACTTTGGTGAGAACACTTTGTTTCTGAATGTTGCTTTCTCAAATGGTAGGAAATAATTACAAGAGCTAGTAGCATGGTTTAATTAGTTAGCATTTGGCACAGTACTTTTTTAAGTTCTTGCCCTTTGCCGCTCTGCAGGCTTTCTCCTGTGGAGGTAGCTGAGAACAGTAACACTGAAGGAGCTTTGATATGCCAGTGACCATTGACATCTGCTGGTTGAGGCAGGACTTGCATCATTTTAAGTCCAGAGGGTTCTGTCAGGTGCTAAGCTCTATCAGATGGTATCATGACGCCTCCTATAGGATGCCGAGCGCCAAATAGGAATTTTAAAAGCACTTTACCATTTCTGTTCAGCTGAATTATGCCTCGAAACAAATTAGCCAGACGATTTCATTTCAGTGCAAGGTGCTTATTTAACTTTCCCACCTTCCTAATTTGTTGCTCAGGAGCAGTAATTATAATTCGGAGTGCAATGTGTCCATGTTCTTCCAGAAACATGTGGTCTCTTTTCTGTAGAGGTCAAAAGCAGCTTTTAAATTTTGTGAATGAGCACTAATTTGATCACTTTCTTAGTTTTAATTTCCACTATTCAGACTGAAAGTTATCAGCATAATTTAGGCACTTCTTAATTATTGACCTCATTTGCTGAGTGTAAGGTACTTACACAAGGTGACCCCCTTTGGCCGCAGAGAAAGGATTCATTAAAGGCAAGCAGTTTTGTGTGTGGTGACATATAATTTTCCATCGGTACACACTCAGCACCCAGGGGTGTAGGTTGACTGCATCTAAGTAAATGTTTGTGCTATTTTTCTGTTACCTGATATTGAGCTAAATGACAGCTGACAAAAAATGACCAAAACAGTTTGACACTTAAGTATCACCTGGTATTTATCCGAAGACTTTGTGTCAACACACAGTACTTCTCACAGGAGATTTGGAACTAGACATGAGAGGAGGCAATGTAAGGAGAGAAAGAAAAGCCCTTTGGGTATCCTTGGGAATACGGTTGGAAATGCTATGGGAAGCATGTTGGAGAGAGAGCTGGGTGAAGACCTTATTGATTTGTGCATGGGCTCCAGTTAAGAACATTCAAGGCAAAAAGCAAGAGAAATTAAATGATAAAAGATAAGTAGTGCTTTTACTTTTCAAGGAAAAATGAATCATATACATATTTGAAAGCAGGACCAGATAAAGGGAGGAATTACTGAATGAATATGAAATAGTGAGCTGTCTGATGAAGGGGTGAGATTTGTGTTGGACGGTATAGAGTCTGAGCAAAGCGAAGGAGGCCATCTTTTTCAGACATGTTGACCGACTGGCGAGTTACAATCCTCTGTCCTTTTGATGTGATGCCACTTAAAAGCAATGACACAAGCTCCATATCATCAGGTTTTTCAGTGAAATGAGTTTATCTGTCATGCTACCAACTCTTCAATCCAGAACTTGTGGAGTTTGATAGGTTATGAATGATGCATTTCACTACCGTTTTCCAAAACGGATCGTGAGAAATGTCCGCTTAAATAAGAAAGTTGTTTTACTGCTGTCTTTAAAGACTTGTTTCTCCAGTGGTCTGCAGGTTCATTTTTAAAATATGTATTTTAAAACACAAAGCTATTTTTCTTTCAGTGACTGCACACTTATCTGGAAGATTGTTGGCTTATGCTGGACTTGGTCTTGCCTTTGACTTATAGTCAAGCTCCAGAATTAAAGACAAAAAATAAAAGCATAAGCAACCTAACAACAAAACACATTCACCAGACAAAGTAACGAATCATCAGCATCCAACTGAGAAAACTCTGTTTGGTGCTGCATTTTTAACACTGGTTGCTGTACGGTGTAGTAGTGGTAGGGATCTCACTGTGACCACTGCTGGTGCTACTACCACCACCATAGCAGAACTAACACAGGTTTAGTGTCCCTTATTCAAAATGCTTGGGATCAGAGGTGTTTCAGATTTCAGATTCTTTTGGATTTTGTAATATTTATATTTACATAACAAGATATCTTGGGGACAGGACCCAAGTCTAAACAGAAATTTCATTTATGTTTCACATACACATTACAGCCTGAAGGTAATTTTATAAAATATTTTTAATAATTTTGTAGATGAACCATAGTTCTGGCCACATTTTGACTGCAGCCCATCACATGAGGTCAGGTGTGGAATTTTCCACTTGCAGCATCATGTTGACACTCAAAAAGTTTCAGATTTTGGAACAGTTTAGAGTTTGGATTTTCAGATTAGGGATACTTATATACCTGCTGTGGATTTGCATGGTTTACCACCTCTCACCGCCAGCCTCATGAAGGGGGACCACTGGTTTCCCCACCATCCCTCCCCCCACCGACCCACACATGGAGGCCTGTGCACAAGATAGCACCACTGGTCAGGGGCCCATGTGTAGTTTGACATCAGAACCCATATTCTTAAGTCCTTCTCTTGACTATTGCACAAATGTTTGACTCTTTTGAAAGCAGTGAAAGAAGAAAGGAAACGGAATAAAAAGGAGTGATTTTGTGGGCAGGAAGAAGTACAAGGGACTTCAGTAACTTACCCAGATTTTCAGAACTGGAAATCTGGCCTAGTCCTAGGGTTTAAACCCTGCATCCTTAGCTGCCTCCAGAATCTTCTCAGGGTGAATAAGCACCGTGAGGCTCTCAGGACAGGTGTTAACATGCAAGACTGCTTATTTTATGCATTATTAAGTTTTCTTTAATAAACCACCATCCAGCAACAAAAATATCTAATTAACATACTCTCGTTTACCAGTTGCTCCCCAAAATACAAATAATAGATCATATAGCTCAGCAGTTTGGCATATTTAAAAATTAACACAGAAATAATTTCTGAGAAAAACTTCCAAGACTTATTATAGGTGTATGATATTATATGTAACAAAATTGCCCCAAGTTAAACTTCCAAAAAAAAGAAAAAAATAGATTCTCTCATCTGCAGGTTTCTCTTTTGCCCTTCCTTCTTCCCTCCCTTGAATACAATACTCTTGAAAGTCCAAATTTAATATTATAGACCAGTGCAGCCTGCTGGCCTTGGGCAGGTATGAAATCCCCAAAACAAGGTATTTGACTTAGTGCTGGCCTTTACATTCGACTCTGCTGTCTGGCATTTTCAACAAGGGGCATGTACTCAGCGCTCGGCTCGACAAGCCAGGTGGCTAGAGCGTTTGGGGTGGCAGAGACTGCCACTGCAGAGAACTGTCATACCAATTAGCAGAGACTTGTTTATGTTTTTGTGTTTACAGTGAGCCAACGGGGAGAGAGTTGAAATTAAACACTTCTTCTTAATGTGAGGGAAAGCAGTTTCATCTTTGCATTTGATTATGCGTTGAAGTTAGCATTGCTTTCCGAAGCATCTCAGTGGGGAAACCGCGGGTCTGTAACCATTTGATGCCAGCGCTCTGCTTATTTTTATTTTTGCCTTCACTGTGATTGGCTGCTAAATGACTACAAAATGGTTATCAACTGGTTTTTATGAAGGGGCCAAATGTAGCAGGAATGATGTTCTTCCCGTCTCTCAAAGCGAGAAATCCCGCACTGCGCTGTCGTCATTGCGCTAGCAGCGTCTCCTCCCCACTGACCCCCCCCCAAAGAAAACTGGAGATAAATGAATGGCAGAATAAATAATTTATGCTAATGAAATTACTGCAATTAGTAGTTCTACAATGACCCTTTTAAAAGCCACAGCTGCTAATGTCAGGAAGTGCTGTCACTACTGACCTTATCATAAGAGAAAGTGACAAATTGAGAATGCAGGGAAGACCAGTCATCAAAGAGGTCTGTTCTGGAACGATTGGAGTTTTCTGAAAAACAGTGTGAATTACAACCAGCTGCTCCCTGGCTCCGCCAGTCTCCCATGCTGTGCCATTTTGTTAAGCCCGATAACAATAGTTATTTTGCCCCATTGAGACAAGTTGTCTCGGGCCACTTCCAGCTCTACCGGAAACCACTTCTCCCATCGCCAGTTTACGAATGAAACTGTTGTTAAAGAGAGCTGCAGCGCCTCCAAGGAGCCTCCGCATCAGGATCATGGTTGGGCAGAGGCCAGGGTTGGTTTGTGTTTTTTTTCCCCCTGTAAGGAAGTTATACTTGGCCACGGAAGTATTTATCTATATTGTAGAAAAGTATGTGTGCATTTTTAGTTCCCATGAATACAAGACAGGACGAGTGTGAATCTCTGCACGTGTTCGTATTGAAATCAGGCTCTTTTAAAAATAAAGTCCCCGAAGGGCTATGATTTCTATGAAGTGTATATAAACTTCCTTATAAATTTTCTTTCTCTGAGCCCACAATTCAGTAATGTACATGTGTCTTGGGTCTACTAAAAACAAAGACTATTCAGAACTTGTATCACTGTATATTTACGTTTTGCTTTAAAAACACATTAGTTCAGTTACTAGTGAAATGAATTTTTAATATGCAGCACAGTCCAGTATGTCCCTGTGTTAAACCCACTCAGGAATTTTGTCATGTGTTGGAAAGCAAGGTGTTTAGAGACATAGCACAGGAGCAGTTGTTTTCCACCTGCAAGAATTGGCCTTTCTCTCCTCGCACCTCTGGCTGTAATATTAATGACGCAGGTTGGAAACGTTTAACTGCATCACCAGCCACTTGTGCACAATTTTCCTAAAGATGTCTGAGCATTATTGACAACACTTTGGTAAATTATGTGTGACTTTCCTAAGAGTTGGTGTAGCTCATTTAATTCATATTAATTGATTTTTAGGCTTCTCTTGATTAATTGAACCTGGTTCATCTTGTACAGAATGCAATAAATAATCATTAAAATGAGGGAGATGTGACTCCACAAATTAAAAAGTTAACTACTTCAGAAGTCACAGAGGACAAAATGGAAAGAAAGTATAGTGGGGAGGGGCAGTGGTGGAGGGGGGCAGTGGTTCGCCAGCAGATCTCGAAAGGAGAGTTGTTTGTTTTTGTGTATTATTTTTTTCCAAATGAGAATAGAGATGATCTTGCTGTTTTTCTTCCAGAAGCAGTGATTTTTATACCCTACCTATCCAGTTTGTTACACAGGTTCTCATAAAACTGTGAATTTCTCAGTTTCAGCTTTTTTTTTTTTTTTCGGTGACCTTGCAGGGTTGTTGATTCTTTTGGTCTAAGTTTAGTTTGAAAGCAACATCAAAAAATATTTATCAGGATATTGTGACTCAATTGCTCTACTTTCTCTTTTGCACCCTTGGTGGATAAAAATCAAGCTGTGAAGAGCAGTGCTTGTATTCTATGTTGGCTTTTGGCTTTGGTATGTAGAACACATAAAAATCCTCTGTCCTGCTTGGCAAGAAGAGGGGGTTAGTAAGGCTGAATGCTTTATTGTAATCTCTCTCGTTCTGAGGCTCTCTCTTAAAGATTAAGTAAGTTTTCCTAGGTTCTACTGTAATTTGTTCTGTCTTTTAGGGGAAAAAAATATTGTATAGTTTTGCTGATTTTTCTTCTATTTTTTTAATTGTATTTTTAACTTGAGAGGATTTCTTATGGATTGCCACATTTATGTTTTCAGCCACTGCACAAAGATTCCATCAGCCTTTTCATGGCTCATGTTCACACCAGTGTAAACGAAATGAGTGCCAGGTATTACCAGAATGAGAGAAGACACAACTATACCACCCCAAAGAGTTTTCTAGAACAAATATCACTGTTTAAGAACTTGTTGAAGAAGAAACAAAATGAAGTCTCTCAGAAAAAAGAGCACTTGGTGAATGGCATTCAGAAGCTGCAGACCACGGCCTCTCAGGTATGACCAGGATATAATTATTGAGTATAATCCATGCTCTTTACTAAGTAAATATATTTCCTTTTGAAGCACTACTGAACCCATTTATATAAGATGCTGATTGCTAAAATTGACAGTTTGGTGATACTGAGAACACACTGTTACTGCTTTCCTAAGCCTAGAAAGGGATTGGCCAATTACTCTGTTCCAGCCGGCCTGGGGAGATGCCTTGTTGTCTTGGCCCAGCCCTGTGCAAGGCCGTGTGGGGGTATTGAAAGAAGCAGACACAGCACTTTCCCCTCTCTTGTCGCCGGCTTCTGTGATGCATGAGGCTTGTGAAGAATTTTGTCATCCTAGGATGGAACCAGTATCCTTCTCAGTCTTAGATTCTCAACTTCCAATGAGGGCATCATTTTCTGGCTGATGACTGTGGTGAGGTCACAAAGTAGACCTTTTAGTCCCCAGCTCTCTTAGATAAAGTGCCCAGTGTTGTCTTTGTCCTCAGTCATAAGGCTCCTATGGTCTCAAAGGTCTTTTTCTCCAACTTTCAGGAGTAAATGTGGAGAGAATTAGGACAGGATGCTACTCAGGTGTAGGTCTGTACACATATCCTCTCTTCCATTGTTAAAAACCAAGTGAGTTTATGAAGCAGGTGTTAGGACTGTATTTTTATACATGAGGCTTAAAGTGGTTAAGGCCAGAGGGCTAGTGAGGCTGGGGATTGAACCCACATCTATACTGTTCTCTTTGTGACTGGTAATGAGAGATCCCCATGCAAGACAGTGGAGACTTTGAAGAGTGGGCCAGCCTTTCTCTGAGCCAGCAGGGCCCTAGAACTGGAGGAAAAACCAAAATTCTCAGAAATGCTGGTGGCCTTCTCAGAACATTGTCATTAGGTCACACTCTTACATGCTTTTCAAGGGATTGGGCCAGTGTTTTCCCCAAGAGTTTGGGGTAGCCCATCTGTGCCTAGGCTAGAAATAAACCAAGCCCCCGTGGGGGAGCATATAGTGGCTCCTTTTCACGGGGAAAGGACTCTCTGGCCAAGTCCTTTGATCACTCTGTAGGCCACCTCACCACTTGCCTCCTTCCCCCTTAGTTTTATTTGCCAGGAATGGCTGTTGCGTGAAACACCGTGATCCGTGTCCAGTGAGTAGATGGACCACAACTGGGAAAGAGAAACCTGAGTGAGGAGGTTTCCAGGACGGTTGGGGTCAAGTGATATAAAGAACAGTTGCTGGGAAGCCCCCAAAAGCATGTCCACATTTGTACATCCTCTCCTTCCCTTTCAAAGAATGTCTATCTTTCCCCTTTCTTTTAATATTCACCTTATCTTACTCTCTTTGCCCCTCTCCCTTCCCCTTTTCTTCCTTCTACCTGTGTATCCTCTTCTAGCTCACTTAAATCAAGACCCTTTATGACGTTCCCAGGGGTCCTGTTGAGCTAAAGAAGATGAGCAGGGAGCACTGTGTTGTGGCACTTACATCCCTTTGAGTGATGTCCTGAACTGATCCTACTGACCTTGCCCCAGGAAGTGATAGTGTTGTCACCCAAACTGAGCTGTCTGTACTGGTGGGCAACCCTTGGCAAAGAAAAAAAATGCCTCTGCCAAACTTAAAGAGTTGTGACAAAGCTAAAAGCAAGTGCGGTGGCATCCAGGACCTTCCCAACATCTCAGACATAGGGAACAAGAAGGGGAGAGAGTCTGTGGTCTCTTAATCATCTCAGTTACATACTGATGAGTCAGGGAGCGGGGAGGGGAGAATAGGGAAAGCCAATTCACTGGTTCACTGTGTTTGGCAAGCCCAGGGCTGCTTGGAGTCTCTTTATTCCCCCTTGGCTAAAAACTGCAGACACAAAGTCTGTGAAGATAGATGAAGTCTTGCTTGAAAGACTATGGGTGATTCTTTTCTTTAGGTGTTTGTGCATGGAATGCTTTTACTATCAGGAGAGTGGCTGTAATATTTAATAGCTACTTGATAATTTTAAAAATGAATTTATTATGAAAAGGAAGCATGATTTCCTATGTGGAGAGTGGGAGAGCCTCATGGTGAAAGATTGGGTTGTGTGTGAAACGTAACCCCTCCACGTCGGAGCATGTGTCCTCTCCGGGGCTGCCGTAAGCAACGGCACAGAGCTGGACAGCCAAGCCATTTGAAAACCTTAGTAATGTTCATTCTTTACAATAAAGCTGAAATAAATCCCCTTTTATAGCCAAATAACCCCTTCCTAGATGACATTTTAGGTCATCACAGATAACCATAGTGACCTTTCGTCATAGCGAAAGCCTCACTTTGAGGGCCTGAGTCACTTTGGATATTTCAGAGCTAACAACTTCCTTAGAAACTGAAATTAGAGCTTGAAATAACATAGTTTTCTCCTAGTCTCTGAGTGACTTTTTTTTTTTTTTGGCTTTATTTTTATTTCAAAATGATTATAGATTCAGAAGAAGTTGCAAAATAGTACAGAAATGTCCATGTCACATCTTATAGCTCCAGTGGTAGCATCTTGTATAACTATAGTACAATGTCAAAACCGGGAAGGTAGCCTTGGTATAAACCACAGGCTTTATTCAGATTTCCAGTTTTACTTGTACTCATGTATGTAGGGGTGTGTGTGTTTGTGTGTGTTTAGTGCTAGGCAGTTTTAGCACATGTATAGGTCTGGTTACTCTCCGCCATAGTCAAGACACAGAACAGTTCCATCAACATGAAGATCTCTCATGTTGACATTTTATAACCACACACACCCTCTTTCCATCCTCTCCACTACTTGAATCCCTAGCCCCTGGCCACCACTAATCTTACTCTCCATTTCTGTAATTTTGTTATTTCAAGAATGTTGTATAAATGGAGTCATACAGTATGTAACCTTTGGGTATTGGTTTTCACTGAGCATAATTCTCTTGAATTAGTGGATGTATCAGTAACGTGTCTTTTTTAAACTCTTGAGTAGATTCCACAGTATGAATGTACTACAGTTTGTCTAACCATTCTACCACTGAAGGACATCTAGGTTATTTCTACATTTTGGCTACAAATAAAGCTGTTATGAACATTCATGTGCAGGTTTCTGTGTGAACATAAATTCATTTCCCTGGATAAGTGATAAAGAGTAAATTATTGAATTGTATGGTATGTTTATGTTTATATGAACATATAATATAAACATAAAATATAAATGTTTATATTTATATTTATAAAAAACAGGTAAATATTTCCCAGAATGGCTATTACATGATCTATTACAACCAGTAATGTATGAGAGATCTAATTTCTCAGCTTCCTTGCCGGAATTTTGTGTTAGCAGTAATTTTTATTTTAACCATTCTAATAGGTTATGGAGGTGATGGAGTGGTTTTATTTGCATTTTCCTAATGGATGATTCTTTTGACTGTGGCCTAACATAGAACTACTTTCACGTAGCTGAAAAGAACAGAAAAGTAAATGTCACTGTGGAAGGTTACCCTGCATTCACAGCCATGCTAAAATATCAGTCTTGGTTTATGCTCTAATACTACAAGCAGCAGTCATAGTAGTAATCACACTTTTTAGGTAAAGTGCAAATAAGCTGTGTTGGGGGTGGATTACATGGTTACTTGAATATAGTAATGGGATGTTGTTCCACAAGATAAAACCACTGAAATGTCTTTAGCACTTGAGTCACGATAAATATGATCGTTCTTTGCTTCAGTGATTTTTAAAAAGAGTAATATTTATGCTTTTGGAAAATAAATGGAAGGGAGAGTTAATTATCAAGTTGTATAGAGCTGCTTCCAGATATTTCTGAGAATTGAGTCATGTTTTCTCCTAACACTTCACTTCTGCTTTTATTTACATGATCTTCACACTTGGGAATGTAGTGGTACCTTCTGACACTAGTGAAATCCCAATTAAAAAATGAGCAAAATCATTATTTTTACCAGATGGATTTGTTGATGCCTAAGAAAGACTGAGTTCCACAAGTGCTGAGTGGGGTTACTTAGTGGTGGGTGGTGGGAGACACACACATCTACAACACTCACCGGGCTTTTGGCCACACCATACCGATACCCACAGAGCACATCTAGTTTGCCCTTCTTAGCAGGTATTAGCTGAATTTTGGGTTAGCTGTGTGATCATGCATTAAATGTCATATGAGATGAAAAAAATCAAGAGGGCCATTTCATGTTTTATGGGAAGAGGTAAAACCTGGCAGCGGGCATTTCAGTATGCAACCAATTCATCTGCAAACAGGGAAGAAGTGTGCATGTCTGCAACTTACCTGCATCCTCCAGCTGTCTGCTGTTGGAGAGTACAGGGCATGATTCTTCCAGCCCATCATCAAGCATGCTGTCCCATGGCATCTGCTGCCTGGGACCCGAAGGCAGAGGGGCGTGAAGGGCATGTGCTCACATAGAGACCCTCTGTTGGTGTTTCCCCTGCACAGATTGAGTAGCAAAGAGAAACTTCTAGTTGGTACTGGTAGTGACACAACAATTCTATTTCCCACAAAACCATTGGAAAATATTATTCTGTTCATTCTCATGTGGAAAAAAAGGGGGGCTGCATTTTTGCAATTGAGACTTAGTAAAATGAGGGGAGAGACAGATGCAGGATACAAATTGTTAAGGATCCCTGAACCATTCTCAACATTAAGCTATATCTGGAATTGATCGTTGCCAATGCAATTTTACGTCAGAATAATGACTTTTCTTTTTAGGTGGGAGATCTAAAAGCCAGACTCGCCTCTCAGGAAGCCGAGTTGCAACTGAGAAATCATGATGCTGAAGCTCTGATCTCAAAGATCGGGCTTCAGACGGAGAAAGTGAGCCGGGAAAAGGCCATCGCCGACACCGAGGAGCAAAAGGTCAGGCTAATTCCACCATTTAGAGTGCTGAGCTATATTTAGCACAAAATAAACCTTTGTAGGTGAACAATTTTGAACAACTTCCTCTCCAGGGAGCATAAAGTCTAAAGAATTATTATAGTTACACATGTAACAGCATTTCACACCATGATTACCACTTGACCTTTCTTTGCATTATGCATTTCCCCAACCTTTTAGCTCTTTTAATGATATGAAAGAACAATAAATACTGAGCTCATTCAAGCATATAATGGATGTGGATCTTGAACATCAGGCCTATTTGTAATACAGTAAAGGTCAGGAAGTCACCTCTGAGGTTTCTAAAGGTTTCCAGTTTTTAGGCAAATTGAACAACTCAATTGTTAACAAAGCCCATTCCGTCACTTTGCAAGATGGTTTTCAAATTTTGCATTTTAATAATACCACTGGAGTTTATTATTAAGTCCTAAGCTAAATTTATTCTTTTTTATTCGATTGAGGCTCTGGCATTCTATATTATGTTTTATTGTTGGAACTAATTACTTTTAAGATTAGCTAGATCCTGGTTTCTTTCTACTCAGGTTTCCAGTAATTCTGAAATAAATACAACTTCTTTTGCCATCTTCTTTTACTAAAACTTCAGTTACAAATGGGGGGTATTATTTTGTGTATCTTATTTCCCAAAAGAAAGAGCACAGTAAACAGATAATCAATAATTATTTGTTTAAAAATTGAATTAAATTGTGAGGTAAAAATTTCTTATTTTAGACAAAAGGTATATATGAGTTTTTCTAATGGTGTTGCCGTCATGCATATGCAGTTGGGTTGTTTCTCTTTTTTCTTTTTAATATGTATTGAGCATGTTTTTCTTTATCTTACACAACTGAAGACTTGTAAAGTATACTGAAAATCAAAACTCTAAACAAACAGTTTTAAGAAATAAGATACAGCATGTATGAAGATAAAGATAAGGCACATTTGGCATGGCCAGTGTGCATATAATTCCTAATTCTGGTCACAAATGTTTCCACTGAGGTTCAGATAAGTGGAGAATGTCCTTAAAAGTACATTACATTGTTTAATATAATAATTTATATTAAGCAATTAGGTATCACATGTGTGATTATCATAAGCTGATTCCACCTAGGGAATATTTTTCAGGTATTACATAAATGTGTGATGTTCTAGTATTACTATACCATTACCTATCACCACAAATATGTTTTTGAGATCTTAAAATATAGAAAATACTCTAAAGATATTTTTACATGTGAATTCCTAAGGCAAAATTATCTCCATAGAGGGAGAGATAGGTTTTAGCAAATTAGAACTCATCTGACAGGTTGTTTCGTGAAGTTCATCGAACATAAAAAAAGATACATGCTATGTTTATATTTAATCCATACCAAGAAATAAAAATAATATGAACATTTTATCCATGGAGATTATTTAATTATAAATAATAAATATTAACTAAACACCCATTTTTTTGCCTAGCACTGTTCTAAGCTATTGGGGATATTTGACGAGCAAGGTGGCTTCGTGTAGCTGACATTGTAAAGGAAAAGACTGACAGGAGACAAGTAGCACATCGAGAAAGAAGTGCACCTTGAGTTAGTAATAAGTGCTCTGATGGAAATCAAATAGATGTGATGGTGGAAGGAACTGTTTGGAATTGGGTGGTCATGGAAGGAAAGTCTATTTGTAATTAAACTACACAGCATCTTATAAATTAACCAGTGCCCGAGTCCATGCTGTGGGCTCACGTTTGTCCTGTGTTCAGCAACGTGCTAGGTGATACGCTGTGCTATAAAGGGGGTGAATATGGACTCATTCTGATCCTGTGAAATTGGGGTCTCAAAGCTTAACACATGAACAGTAATTAAAAAGTAGTGCTGCGTAGCTCACAAAGTACATTGCTACGTTTAAAATGACTAAACGTGTTGGGATTTAGAGACTGCCTTGCTGTGTGTCTTGACAGCCCATGTAGAGAAGCAGGTTGAAACTGTTGCTTCAAATTTATAAGATAATCGAGGGCCACTCAAATCACTGGCACATTGCTAGCAATGATTTTGAACAACACAAGCACTATTAGGCCTGAGAAAATTGGTTCTTCTTCCATCTTTGTTTACCTTAGCCCCAAATTCTAAAATTCTAAGAATCCTACAATCACTTTCAAATTGCTTCCTTCTTTGAGAGGAGTGTAATCCTCATGAGCGGAAATACCTTCTAAATTGAATTACTAATCTAATCCCTTTAAAATCTGAACATCCTGCTTGATTCTGAATGGCTGTCAGTTTTTTGTGAGTGTTTCTTTTCTAAATGTGGGGGGATTTTGGTTTTGGAGGCCCATCAGGAATTTCTTACAGTCTACAGGCAGGTATGAGCAACGTGGCAGTTTGCTAGGGCCGCCATCACAAAATACCACAGACTGAGGGGCTTAAACAACAGAAAGTTATTTTCTCACAGTTCTGCAGGCTGGAAGTCCAGGGTCAAGGTGTCAGCAGGTTTGGTTTCTCCTGAGGCCTCTTTCCGTGGCTTGTAAGTGGCTGCCTTCTTCCTGCGTCCTCATGTTGTCTTTCCTCTGTGAACACTCACCATTGGTGTCTCTGTGTGTGTCCAAACTTCCTCCTCTTGTGAGGACATCAGTCCGATTGGATTAGGGCCCACCTAAGACATCAATTAAACTTAGCCATCTCTAAAGGCCCTATCTCCAAATACAGTCGCGTTCTGAGGTACTAGGGGTGAGGGCTTCAACATATGAACTTAGATTGGATATAATTTAGCTCATACCAAGCAGTTATTGGGACTTTATTCTCTCTCTGTGATCACCATTAAACCTTCTGTACATCCACGAGGAGCTGCTGACCAATAGAGGGCAGAGAATTTCCTTGGGCATACCCAAGGACAGGACTATCTCCAGATCTCGGCTTTAACATGCAGTGGTAGAGGGAAAGCACACACTGTAGGTGACTCACGTAGCTCGTCCCCCCTCAGGAGGTTGAGCCTTGCCGAGCGCCACCCAGGAGCCGTTAGACGGAGGAGATTGCACGTTGTGTCTTCCCGTGTTGCTGAGATGTACAGAGTTTTCACTCCCCTGGTATTTTTGCACTTTAGGGTAAGAGATACTGGGAATGAGAAATAAGTTGACCAACCCAGAGTATTTTCTTCGTTTGTATTTGTGGGTTTTTATCCAGTGTTCAAGATTGCTTTGTTTATAAAAATTACCCAAAGGAAAAACACTCCAATAACAGTAAAGAGGTGAGAAGGAGAAGGGTAGCAACTCCCAAGCTTATAGAAATAGCACTTACAAGAAATGCTTTCTAAGGTTTTATCTAGTCCTAAAAATCTGTGATCCTGAGTCCAATTTAAAATGATTTCAAGATGATGCTATTATAAATAGCAACACACAGCATTTGTAGATTCGCCATATCCTTATGAAAATAAATAAACCTGAGGTAATAACTCACTCACATACACTCTCTTTCATCTGACACGGTATTCTCTAGCATACTGAGAATGTAGGATTCTTAGAATTTTCCTGGTCTATTCCTGGCAGTTTTTGAGGGTTGTGGTTTCGGAGGAGTTCTCAGTAAGCATGTAAACATGCAGGGTTTTCTTATTTACATTAACAGTAGCTGTGTGTGTGTTAGCAGGAGGCCACATATCTACCCAGAACCAATTACGTTCATAAAAGGTGCAGTACACAGCAAAATAATGGTTAATCAGGAGAAGGGCAATTAAGGCTAATAAAGCTGTAGTAGACAACATAATTTGTTGTGAGCAGTGTTTAATTTTGCGGTATAGTTAAACATGTTCATTCCAAACACATCTGAAGAAATGCACTTTTGTTCACACTTTATATTCCGCAATCACTGTCACCACAGGAACTGTCCCCCATGGTGACTAGATCCTGGTTGCCCAGTATCACAGCTTTGAAACTTAAATTTTCTGCTGAGGACTAAAAATTCAGTCTTCCTGGTCATTCACATCCTATAGGTATCCTAAAAAGAGGCGGATAACCTCCCCCCAGCTTCTCATTTTGTTTTGTTTCACATTTACCAACATGGCTTCCCTTCATCCACATTGTATGTCACGTCGGAAGGCTGACACAGCACGCTCTTCGGCCTTGTGAAGAGGTGCCACTGGACCCACAGTAGGATAATAGGCATCAGTGTCACTGTTCCATTAGCAAAGACAGATCTGGACTCTTGCATCTATGGTTTCTTACCAGGTCCACAGAGAAACCAGTAATTACTCTTTATAAAAATACTGTCTATAGGTAAGCATGCAATCCATGACCATAGAATAGAATATCTTCTAACCAGTGAAGCAAAAGAGCTTCAAATCTATTTTTAAGAAATAGCCAAAAAGATGAATTAATACCTCTTGCAACAGTCCGGATGGAACTGGAGACCATTCTCCAAAGTAAAGTATCTCAAGAGTGGATAAACAAACACCACATATACTCACTATTAAGTTGGAACTAATCAATGAGCACACATATGCACAGAGAGAAGTAAAACTCAGTGGAAATCAACCAGAGGGGAGGGAAAAGGGAAGAGAAGAGGAAGGGTAAAAACCTACCTAATGGGTACAATGAACACTATCTGGGTGATGGGCACACCTATAGCTGGAACTCAAGCATTACAAAAGTGATCCATGTAACCTAAAACATTTGTACCCTCTTAATACTTTGAAATTTAAAAAATCCCCTAAAATATATAAGGTGTTAAGATATAATAATGATGATAATAATAATAACACTGGGTTCCTTAAGAAAAAGAAATAGCCAATATGTCTTCTAAGCAAAAGTTAAATAGAGAATTCTAGCAAGGATATTTTGTAGTCTAATAGGTTACTGGGCTAGCCTAGATTTTCACTTGTCCAGGACTCACTGAAAAAGAAAATTAAAGAACAGAAATTACTTAATCTTGTTTTTATTATTAATTTTTATTACTAATTTATAATTAAAACAGTCAAAGCCCTTCTTAGCATTTTGATTCTTGAATCCATTTGTGTTGGGATTTGTCATTGTGTGTTTTGCACATTTACAAAACTTTGTGTACATACTGTTCCTGGAGGAAAATTAGTCTTTATGACAAATTCCTCACCTGTTCAAAGTATAGAGAAATGAATTATTTAACAGTGCATCTGAGTCAAGCTCCATTTTTCAGTAAAGATACCTAAGATGATAATTTGTGTACATGGATTTGTGTGCTTTTCCTCTCTAATTAGGTGACAGCCATTCAGATTGAAGTGTCCCAGAAGCAGAGAGAATGTGAGGCTGACTTAATCAAGGCTGAGCCTGCGCTGGTGGCTGCTACAGCTGCACTCGATACACTCAACAGGGTAAAGATGATTTCGTGGTTTGCAGGTTTCCTCAAAATCATATTCAAAGTTTATTAATAGAGTTTGAATAACTAAGCTGAGGAGTATAGCCCATGCAGCCACAAGGGGTTTTTTTAAGGGAAGAAAGACTCATAAAATATTAAAGTTGAAACAGACCTTTGAGGTGGTCATTATAGTTCAACTTCTTTTCCCTTCCAGGACTCTGACCTACTGTATCCCAATAAACACTATGGGATTTACATACTTATGAAAGGCAATTGGATTGTTAGCAACTAGATTGCCCCAATTTCAGTTTTTCACAGTATGTGTTGCTTTAAGAACTAGGCAAGGAATTCTTTATTTCTTCTGGAATATAAAGAGTAGCATTGATGAGAGACCCTCATGGAAAGAACAGTGGGAACAAAGACCTAGGTTTTGTCCCCCCATTTCTTCTAGCTTTATGCTATTAATAAAACCTCATTGAGCATTCACATTCCCATAAGAGAAAGTAATCTGTGTTCATCACAAACATAGTGTAAGGAAAACTGAAATTGTGAGTAATGTTTATATTAAGAGCTGGCAGCTAGGCCGGGCACGGTAATCCTAGCATTCTGGGAGGCTGAGGCAGGCGGAATGCTCAAGGTCAGGAGTTTGAAACCAGCCTGACCAAGAGTGAGACCCTGTCTCTACTAAAAATAGAAACAAATTAATTGGCCAACTAAAAATATATGGAAAAACTTAGCCGGGCATGGTGGCACATGCCTGTAGTCCCAGCTACCTGGTAGGCTAAGGCAGAAGGATCGCTTAAGCCCAGGAGCTTGAGGTTGCTGTGAGCTAGGCTGACGCCACGGCACTCACTCTAACCCGGGCAAGAGAGTGAGACTCTGTCTCAAAAAAAAAAAAAAAAAAGAGCTGGCAGCTAATCTCGCCCTGGGGTTCTTCCAGCCTCTAGGAGAAATCCCAGGAAATCACCAAGCATGAGGTTCTTAAGATTCAATTTCCAAGAGTACCACTAGATTTTTACTGCTCTTCAAAGAAACACTCAATTCCTTTTCTAAGTATTTTTTTGAAGAAAATAATCTTGACTGTGAGCAAAGAATTACCTACATGGAAGTTTCTTATAGTGTTTCCATAAAACTGAAAAATTTGAAAGAATATAAATATACCATGATAGAAGATTGGTTATTATACCTTCCAATACTCTACTGCCATTGAAATGATATTGTTGAATACTAGTTAGCAACATGAGAAAATGTTCATGATATATTGAGTGGACGAGGCAGATTTATAAAATAGGATGTATCATACGACTAAATTTTTTTTGGTAAGAGCATTCATCTGCATAGAAAAAGATTAGGAAAAAAAAGGAAAAACTGATTATCTCTGAGTAATAGAATGTTTCCTTCTTTGTATTTCTCTAAATTTGCAAATTTTCTCTGACTACTCTTTACCCAGACAAAATAAATTAATGTCACTTAAATTATAAAGCTGAGTATATTTATAAATGATGAAAGAATCTTGGTTAGCCAGCTCTCAATTATCATTAGCATATTTTAAGTCTTTGTTTTTGCTCTTACTGTCAAACCCTTTCCATTCTTTTCAATCAGTTAGCAAATACATAGGCAGTTTCTGGCAAGGGAGCAGAATCAGGTTTAACATTTGACAAAGTTTTATAAGCAAGAGTGTATTACGTTGCACATAAGATATCACAAGAAACAGCCGATTGGCTGTTTTTGCTTTTTAAATCACATACCATGAACTTACATGTACTTCTTATACGTTCTAACTAATTCCTGCCCGAAAGTATTTGCCTTCATACTTGTAATTTATGCCATTAATTCCATCTGTTGGGTAAATCATTGATCTGAACTGAGGGGATTAAGGAGTAGGGAAGAAGGTTCAGCATATCTTGACCCTCTCCCAGTTGAGAGTCCCTGCTGTGTAATGGCAAATGTTTCTTACCATGTATGTAAGACCTGGGTCTCAAGGTAGAGTCCCTGGGCGGCAAAGAACTGCCAAATAGAGACTGATGTGAAAAGGAGAGGTGGGTGGCCACTAGCAAGACCACCTTGGCAGTTTAACAGTGCTTCTCCAGACCTCACTGAGCCTGAGTATGTGCCTGTATGCTTGTCTTCAGGTCAACCTCACTGAGCTGAAAGCTTTTCCCAACCCCCCAAATGCAGTTACCAATGTTACTGCAGCCGTGATGGTCCTTCTGGCTCCTCGGGGCAGGGTGCCCAAAGACCGAAGTTGGAAAGCAGCTAAAGTCTTCATGGGAAAGGTATCAGCCTGCCCGGCAAGATGAAAATCCCAGTAATTTCCATGCTGTTTTCAGTACTGTGGTTATGCTTGATAGCAAAAGATGTTCAAGTCCACAGAAATCATCTTCATAGTTGCTGGACGTAATCTGCTATATGTTCTCTAGAGTTAGTTTTTGTTTGCCAAGTTGGAGGTTAGCTTGGGGTTATGGCATACCTAAATCAATGCCAGCAGCAGGTAGAAGGTGGCTAATTATTTGAGAAATTATGAAAGCAGTTAAGTGTAGGAGGGAGAAAATTACATGGATTTCTTAGGCTGGAAAAACGTTACTAATGTACAAAAAGGTGAAGCAAAGAGGCTTTTTGGTGTGTTTTGCTTTTTCTTTTATGCCTTTCTTTTCTTCAAAATGTGAATACCTCCTGTGCTGGGCCTGAATATTTTACCCTGGGATAGAAGAGGTTTTAAAAGTGTCCATTGCTAATTCTAACTTCATACTATAAAGACTGAAAAAGTCAAACAGTAGGATAAATGCAGCTTGCCAATTTTGCTTTTGTCATGTGAGTCCTAAAAGCCGATTTTAACTTTTGATCTTGGAATTTTCTCTGCAGCCAATATGGGTTCATTGCAATAAGTCTTTTTGCTTTGCAGGTTGATGATTTTTTGCAAGCATTAATTAACTATGACAAAGAGCACATTCCAGAGAACTGTCTAAAAGTGGTGAATGAACAGTATTTGAAAGACCCAGAGTTTAATCCAAACCTGATTCGGACCAAATCTTTTGCAGCAGCTGGTCTCTGTGCCTGGGTCATCAACATCGTGAAATTCTATGAGGTATCAGTCCTACTCCAGGGGTTTGCAAGTATTATCCACAAAGGGCCATAAACATATCAATTTCTAGGTCAGCAAAAAAAGTGAAATAATTTGATAGTTTTCTGAATAAGGATATGTAGTTCTAAGAATGAGACATGAATGTGTCGGAGTAAACAATTCAATATAAGAGAATATTTGAATATCTTTTGGGAGGAGTAGAGTGATTAGCTATTTTAGATAAAAGAGTAGCCATTAATTTGATTTAGTTAGACGAAAACTTGTTACATATATGAATTATATTTATTTACATTTAAATACCCAATTCATATTGACTTGAAACAACTGCAAATTTGAATTCATAGTGAATTCAATGTGATCTGTGCTCTCAAAGGAAAAATTCATACCATCTCTATTATAGATGGACTAATAGATGAGAAAATAACCATTTCTTTGCCTTAGTATTTTAATGACAGATAAATGTTTTCCTACATATGATCTAATCTAAAATTCGTACTTTGGGCAGTGTAGAGAGTAGCATTTCATTTAGTCATTTATTTAGCAAATATTTATTGCCTGGCAACTATGGCCCAAGCACTTTGCAGAGTAGTGGATATAAAAAGGGAGCAATGCATGGCCCTTGACTCTGAAGAACTCTCATTTTTGTCCTGGAGGGTTGTATGTTATATTCACCTATTGAATTACTGAGAAAAACCTAATTATAGCCAATGCCATTCCCAAAATAATTTTTGTAAAACCAGGCTATATCCTTTATACTTTATAGCATTCAAAGAACATGTACTTAAGGTGGTCAGGAACGTGGAAAAGAAAGTGAACATGTGGTTAATATTGTATGAGGACATCTCCCACTGTCCCTTCTGCATTCAGAGAATTTCTCCACTCTTATTTTCTGCCTTAAAGTCTAGACTGATCTCAACTTTAGTTCCCGCACATTGCAATTTCTAGTGATATGAGGATTATCTCCACAATTTATGACAAGCCAATTTTAGTATCTTAATGGTGTTTGACCTATATAGCACTTTAAGCAAGTACTTGTAACTCTAAGGCCCAGAGTAAATAAGTAATTAATGGGGGACCAGAGAGAACATGGAAGGCTCTGTGGATTTTGCTCTACCTTTAGGTGGGCATGGCTAAGAAGCAGACAACAAGTTACCAGGTGAATTAGAGATTTTCCTGGTAAAGCTTCCAGGCTAGGTAGGATTGAATGATTACTTATCCTCTTTGTGTCTTTATTATCTCATGAATTTTCAGGTCTACTGTGACGTGGAGCCCAAGCGCCAGGCATTAGCCCAAGCAAACTTGGAGTTGGCTGCAGCTACTGAAAAACTAGAGGCTATCAGGAAAAAGCTTGCGGTAAGTGCAAACTATAACCTGAATGAAGAAGTTCCCAAGAGATGGTCCCTGCCTCCACCTTAGGATCCCACCTGCAGACAGGGTAGTATCTGAGCCCTACCAAACAGAGAGGAATTCAATCTGTCATGAATGTTTTTATTTATATACTCATTGGGAAGGGATTTCTTACCTGCTGTATGCTGGACACTGAACTGGAAAAGTGCACACATTCGTGGCTGGCACTGAAGAAACATTCACAGTCTGATAGTAGAATGAGGAGGCAGCACGTAGTGATTACAGGCAAGGCTTCTGGGCCCAGACTGCCTGGCTTATACCCTGGCTCCACTCCTCACTGTTTCACGCTGCATGAGTTAGTTAACCTCTCTGAGCCTGTTTCCTCATCTGTGAAATAGGTATTATAATAGCTATTAGGTAGGATTATGAGGTCTAAATAAGGGTAAATCATATTAAGAATTTAGTGTGGTACTTGGCACATTGTAAGTGCTTAAAGAATATTAGCTGCAAATATTATCATCATTACCATTTTTACAAATATGTAAACCAATCATTCTAACCCAGTGTTATAAGCATATATGTGACTACGTACAGAATGCAACAGGAGCACCAAAAAAGTACTGAGTCTACAGAAATTAGAGGAAGTTTCTTAGTGACGGTGTACTTTACATGGGCTTTGAACATTGCTTGGAAGTCACCAGAATGACCAGGATGGGAAAGGAGAACAAGGAGAGGAGGGAAGAAGCGGTTGGGACACTTGAAGAGTCCGATAGGCCAGAGCCCTGCAGTGGATGTTTTGGGGAAGGCTGGGAATAGCAGGGAGCAGCGAAAGGTACACGTGCAAAGGTGGGCAAAGGCATTCTTTGCCTTTCATGCTACAGAATTCACATTTTATCCAACTAGTGACATTGAGCCTTTGAAAGATTTTCATAGGTTAATGACATCAAACTAGCTTTTTGGCAACTGAATGGACACTGGAGGGAGAGAAGGGTCTAGAAGCAGGAAGACAATTTAGAAGGCCACTGCAGTGGGTCCTGTTAGGGCCTCAGCTCAGGCAGGAGCAGTCGTGATGGAGGGGGCAAGATGCAATCAAGGCTGGCTGACAGCACACGGGGAGAGGGGAGGGACACAGGTGCCTGGAAAGGCAGATGGAACAGTGCACACAGAGTGAGGAGGCGCATTACACTGGTGACTTAGAGAAGCCCTCGGAGCTTCAGTTTCTCATCTAAGTAGTGATGATAACAACCACCTCTCAAGATGGGCATGTGCGATTTTTGGCTACCCAGCATCCAGTCCACGTTCTTTGAGTGATAACAGCCTGATTTTCTTTGGGGAATAATCTCTGCTTATTGGACACACTCAGGTGGGCCTTTTAGCTGGAGTGCCCATCCCTTTTCTAGCTAAGGGCTGCTATATGATGCCAGCTTTGCCAGTTTGATCCCCTTCATCTCTAGAATTGGAGTCATGAGCAAAAGGAATGAAAGAGTGCAAACAGAGCTCGTGCCTTCCAGAGATAGTGTTCCAATTTAAGCAGCTCCTGCCCCCAAGACCATCTGGAGCTCCTGGGTGCCTGTATGTGGTCCTCTGCCTTTCTTTCCCTCCTGAGACTTTCCCCACCTCCTTCCAGCTTAAATTCCCTTCAGCTTAAATTAGCTAGAGGTAGTTTCTGTCATTCCCACCTATAGATTCTGATGTATTGAGATACTATTTAGCATGCAACTCACAGTAGACACTTCACAAATCTGAGTTCCTACCCTCTTCTTGTAGAAAGTCCCTATGTGTGTGTTCAGCAGTCAGGACTGGATTTTGAGAGAGAAGACTGGCTTAGGAACATGGATTTGGGAGTGGTTGGCGTGGAGATTACATATGTAGAGATTGTCCGGCAGGAGTGTGAAGAATGAGGCGTGGTGAGGGCTGTGGGTAGACCTCAGGGAGGATGTTCCTGTCAGAGTAAATCCTGCCACTGGCCCCTGAGCTGGTCTAGAATCTGGCACCCAGAGTGTGGGTCTGTTACAGAACAGAGTGTGAACTAGGCTTGCTTATGGCTGGGGCCACCACTTGGCAATTTGGCAAAAAAAAAAGCGGGGGGGAGGCACTTTCTAATATCACCTCCAAGATTTCAGGGCAAGTTATCGAAAGTAGAAAAGTGAGATCAACTTTCCAGAGCAGAGTCCAAGGCACTGACTCCTTGAATACACCAGAAAGGGATTAAATTGTGCTCTCATTTTATTATTCAATAATTAGGAGGCACCCTTTATGATGTTATTTTTATAAGATGGTTAATAATCCCCAAAGCTTTCTCCTTACAGCATGGGTAATGTCAGCACCTCTCACAAGAATGCACCCTCTTTATCTTTCGAGGGTGCTGCTTCTAACAGATCTTCCTGCCCACCCCTCCTCTCTGTCCAGTTTACCATAGCACCTTCGTACTCTCCAATAAATACCTGGTGGCCAGTATAAGAAACGTGAACAACAACTGTTGATTTAGATGAGTTTAGGATAAACACAATAATTTTATGAAAATTATGTTCATTTAGTGGTTAAAACTCCTGCTGTCAACTTGACTAAAACTTTTAGGAAAATGTCATCTGTTGTTAACAGCTTCATATACATATTAGAAGCCATTTAATGTCCATGCTAAAGACAGTGGATTACCTCTGAGTTTCAGTCCCCAAGAAAAAAATGTGATTGGCCAGGGTGGATCTAAAGGGCCCCAGTAATTAACACCCCTCTTCATTGCCTGAGGAGTGAACCAAATGAGGAAAGAGTCAGTAGGTGAAGACCCAAAAGATCCCCCTTATCATTAACAAAGCTGGTTTTGAAGGATGAGGCTTGGATCTGGGCAGAGAGGGACAGTGCACCCACAGTGTGTTCAGGGCACCTCCTTCACTCCTCCTCCACTCCCTGCATTCTGCCAGTGGAGAAGGAAGGCAAGAAGACCACGTGGTGAACTGTTAGTTTGTGGTGGAACAATGCATTTATCACTGTATCCTTCTTCCCTAAAATATGTATGGTACAGGGGCAAAGGGCAAAGGAAGGAAAGAGGTTTGTTTCATTTACCTTCAGGTAACAGATGTTTTAAGATGATTGTAATATTTCTGTTTTAACTAAAAATGACTCAGAAATTAACTTCAACTCTTAATTCAGGATCTGGATCGAAATCTGAGCAGACTCACAGCTTCGTTTGAAAAAGCAATAGCTGAGAAAGTCCGCTGCCAGGAAGAGGTGAATCAAACCAGCAAAACCATTGAACTAGCTAACCGACTTGTCAAGGAACTTGAGGCAAGTTAAACCTTTCCTTCCAAAACTCTAGCTAAAATATTCTGACCACTTTTTTTGGATTTTGTTATTATTTACCATCAATAATAACTGCATAAACATGGAATTAACAACAAATGAGAATATTTACTCATCATTCATGCTGTGGGTCTAACTTACCAAAAGGAAGAAATGACCAATTATATGTTTTTTAGTATAGCTGTGAACTCACTGTGACATCAGCCTCATCTCAAACCAAAACAGGAAAGACATATACTTTGCCAGAATTTAGTTTTATATCTGCTTTTTTTCTCCCTCCCTTCTTCTTGTCCTGCCTTTATTATCACTTTGTGAAATTCTTTAAAAGAAAAAATCTTGTTTTTCTTAAGATATGTTATAAAACTCAGAGCAGCTGCTAGATAACTGCTATTGCACTGTTGTCTGATCTTTTTAATAAACATTTGCCATTGAATTCTCCCAGCAGGCCATTCCTTTCAAGCTAAACCTGATTGGTTTATGTTTTTGTTGTTGTATCTTTTTATAGGCAAGTAACATGCTAATGTTAATAGTTCTTCCATTAGATAAAGAGTTTTTATAACTCTTATTAACTTTTTCCTGCTTGAACATGACTAGAAGAATATATGTCCTTTGACATCCATATTCACTGATTTTATTTGCTCTAACATGTGACATTAAACAGTTTTGGGCAAATCTCTGTACCTCTTGAACTTTGTTTTTTTGTCTCTACAATGGGGGTGTGGATAATACCTACCTTACAAGGTTGTGATAATGCTCAAAAGATATAATGTGTATTCAAGTGTTTCCTAACAAAAGTCAAAGAGATAAATAAATAACCCAATTTAAAAATGGGGAAAGGATTTGAATAGACATTTCTCCATAGAAGATACACAAATGGCCAATAAGCACATGATAAGATACTCAACATCATTAGTCGCTGGGGAAATGAGAATTAAAACCACAATGAGACACCACTTCACACCCTCCAGGATGACTATAATAAAAAATAAGGACAATAACAGTATTGGCAAGGGTGTGCAGAAATTGGAATCTTCACACATTGCTGGTTGGAATGTAAAAATGGTTCCACCTCTTTGGAAAACAGTTTGGCAGTTCCTCAAAATGTTAAACATGATGTTACCACATGACCCAACAATTCCACTCATAGGTATATACGCAAAAGAAATTAAATGTCCACATAGAAGCTTGTATGCAAATTTTTATAGCAATATCATTCATAATAGGCAGAAGAAGAAACAACCCAGTGTCCATCAACTGATTCATGGATAAATAAAATGTAGTAAATCCATACGATGTAATAGTATTCGGCCATAAAAAGGAATGAAATTACTGATGCATGCTACAACATGGATGATTCTTAAAAATATCATGCTAAACAAATGAAGCCGGACACCAAAGGCCACATGCTATATAATTCCAAATATATGAAATGTCCAGAATAGGCAAATTTATAGAGACACAAAGTAGTTTAGTGGTTGCCAGGAGCTGGACAAAACGGTGGGTTTGGGGACTAATTACTAATGGGTAATTTCTCTTTGGGGTAAGGAAAGTGTTCTAAAATTAGATAGTAGGGATGATTGTGCAAGTCTGTGATTATACTAAAAACCACTCAATTGTATACTTTAAAAGGTGAATTTTATGATATGTGAATTACATCTCAAGAAAGCTTATTTTTTAAGTATAAAGTATATAACTACACTGTTAGAAAGTATATTTAGAAAGTATATAACTGAAGAAGTAATGTACACAACTAAAAAGTGTATAACTTCATTAGAAAGGCATTCAGCTGGTAAGTATATAACTGCACTAAAAATAGGCAACTGTGCTGTTGGAAGTGCATTTAGCTAGGGGTGATATTAATAGACAACTTGATTTGAAATGGCTTAAATAAATGGGAGTTTATTTTTCACGTGTTACAAAGAATGCTAGAGCTAGACCGTTATCAGTGTTGACTTAGATGACTAGTGACCAGTCCCCCGGTCTCTTTGTCCCCTCCACCACCTTTGCATACGTAGCAGGTGGACATTCACCTACATGGTCCCGAGATGGCCACTGTACCTTCAGACTTAGGCAACAGTGTATCAGTTGGGTTTTTCTCCTTTTATAAGAAAAACTGAAGTTTTCCTAGAGACTTCTCTGGCAGACTCTCACTTCAGTTTCTTTAGCCAGAACTAGACCACTCCTAACTGCAAAAAAGGGCGGAAGAGTGGGAAACAGAGTTATCATGATTGGCTTAGCCAGCGCAGCCCATCTCACGGGGCTGGACACATTAACACCCTGTGCAAAATCGGGCTTCTCTTAGCAAGAAAGGAGGGAGAAATGTGTGTTCAGATGGGTGAGCTAAGCAATAGCCTCATTTCTTATAGCAGATTTTTAAAAATCTAACTTAAATTTGCCACAAAGTTCAACTCACCGTTTCTGTGAAATTCATACTTTATTATGCATAAACTCATAATTCATCCTGCAAAATCTGCCTCCATTCCATCTCAGGAACTATGATTCTATTCTTTCAGTTTTTCTGGCCAAAAGCTTTTGAGTCACCCTTGATGTTTTGCTCTTGTTTCTCACATCCCATAGGCAGCCTATCCGCGTGTTCCATCGGCTCTGCCTTTAAAGCCCATTCTGCTTCCCAGCACTTGACAGTCCGTTCGCCTCACCACATGGGTCCAGGCCACTGGTGCCCCTTCCCTGTAGTACCCCCAACCTCCACCACTATCCCCTGAAGTTCATCGCCCTCATTGCAGCTGGGGGATGTTTTAAAAACTTAAGTCCATTCACATCACCACCTTGCTCAGAACTTTCCAGCAACTAACCGTCTCACAGTACAGTCTAAAGGCTTCACCTGAGCCCGAGGCCCAAGGTGATCTGTCTGCTGGACACGTTCTGTCCTCACCTCTGCCACCCCGTCTTCACTGGCCTTCTTGAGCCTCTTTGTACTGCCAATTACTCCCCTACCTTGTGGCCTTTGGATTCTTCCTCCTCAGCGCTCTCCCTTTCCCAGATAACCACATCGTTGGCTCCTCACCTCGTCAGGGCTCTGCTAAAAGTTCTCTTAATCATTTGGGTTTCTCTGACCTCCCTACATAAAAGAACTCTCACCCTGCCCCCTACACACACACACAGCTCTATAGCTCTCTTCCCGCTCACTCTGCTTTATTTTTCATAGCATCCATCACCACCTGACACAGTTATATACATAGTACATATATACATATGCACCAACCCTTTTTTTTAAATCTTTTTCCCCCAACTAGAATATGAGCCCCTCAGGAATAGGGACTTCATCTGCTTTGTGCACTACTTGATCCCAAGCATACAGAACAGTCCCCAGCATGCCATAGATATCAGTAGATATTTGTTGAATGAATGAATGAATGGGGGAATTGAGGGACCCTCCTGTGTTTAAAAAAAATTCTAGAGCTCTTTGAAGACTCATTCTTCTTAGGTCAGTTGAGAAATGTCACCACTACTAGTATTTACAACTACTTCCATTTAAAGTGGTAAGATTTAAACAGTTTGAAGTGTTCACCATTCGTGAGGTACCCAAGAAAAAGTGTCTTATAATTAGACTGTTTTCCTAGAGTAGTTTATAGAATGTCTGAAAGTTTTATCAAGGGAAAAGCAGGCTCTACCGTGTGTCTCTAACAAACAGCAATATTTCCGAAGGCTTTACTTACTCAGGGTGGTTTAGATGAGGAAAGGAAAAAAAAAGATTGGGTAATGTTAACTAGGAAAAAATATATATTTTTTTAAAGGATTAATTGAAGATGTCAGATCTTTTCCTTTGAGGATAAATTCTTTCTGACTAGAACAGGAGACAGTTAACTTCTGAAAAACATCAAGACTGATGATTTTGTCTATATAGCATTGACCTGGAAGCTCAACCATTCAGACTAATAAATCAGGCAATTTATATTTAATCATTAACTAACCCCTGAGCTGAACAGCTGTTCAAAATTAGAAATGGGTCACCCCAGCCAGGATGACATTACAGGCAATCTATAATGCATTAGAATAAAATTATAGTGATTTTTAACTGTCTAGAAATTTATTACAGGACATGTTCCAACTCTTAAACCCTTGTTAGCCAGTGTCAGTAATGATTTATGTTACATGGGTGGTATGGTAAAATTATTGACGATTTCAATAGTCTATGTTTAGTAAATCTTCGAATTTCAAAGCTGTTTTGGAGAATGAGGTGGGTGCACTTTATTGTTTATCATTTATAAACCAAAAACAACAAAGATGGAGGGTAGGCAAATGAGAGATTTCTCTTGAAAATTAATGGATATGTTGTCTGGGGCTGAGGAAGGAGAGTAATAAATTCTACAAAGAGGGCAAGAGAACTGAAGTTCCTTACCATTTAATTACATAGCTAACTTGGGATGATCTTTATCAAGCAAAGCAAGAAGACAATCTTAAAACAGCTTTGATAACCATTTCACATGCTAATTTCATGACCTCAGTGTTGTGGGCATTAAGATGGCTGGAAGGAATCTGGCATTCCAATCTGTTCTGACATATGTCATTTTTGTTTTCTGTAGTCTTTCTTCTTTCATGAGGAAAATGCAATGCACAGAATGCTCCTTTGCTTGTACTTTCAAATTGTGGGTTGCTTTTTTTTTAGGTCCCATTAATTTGCATGTTCTTAGAATGTCGTGTTAATTTTTAGCATGCATTAACACAAAGTAAATTAGTGAACTATCCTGCAATTCATACAATCCATACATATTTATTACAGTTTTATTCAAATCCAATGTTAAGGGCTCTCCATACTTAACCTGTAAATCAGATTTTAAATGGCCATCTAGGTAGGTATAAGGACTTCAGAGGCATTCTTTGAGAGTATCGTCTTCAAGGCTAGTGAAGTCCTGATTGCCATCTTTTTACTTATTTCACAGTTGTCTCCACCAATTTAATGATTATATTAGAAAAATAACCTAAGTTGAGTAACTACTGGCACTATGCTTTAATTAATAGACTCCAGGATAGATGGCTTTATGTTTTAATTAACTAAGGCGAGTGGTGTTTGTCATTTTCCTTTGCCTGTAATCAGCCCATTACCAACCTGTTAAAAACAAATGAATAAATAAAAAGTTTGCCAAGGCAGCATAGAGAAAAGCAGGAAGAATGGAGAATGGCCAGGCTGATGTTAGGTATCCTCACGTCCCTCATTCTTGGCCACAACTCTTGGTCCTCCACTCCAGAGGGACAGGGCAGAGATCGTCAGCCTTTCAAGAAGGAGCTCAGTCATAATTAAAGAGTTAGCATGTCCGACCAGCAGGAGATGTTGAAGACCTAATGTCACATTGTAGTAAACTCCACTGAAGAGAGTCTGAGAACTCCTTCATATTGATGGGTTCCAAACACATGAAAGACTATAACAGTCAGGCCAACTAGTAACATTCTATTCCTTCTAGAGACTGTGCAGAAGGACGCAGGCTTACACTGTGCTATATGGTAATTGCATTTGTTGAGTTGATGCTCACCCTGCAATCACATCTGAGTAATTTTATCTTTCAGTCAGAGAAGATTCGCTGGGGTCAGTCTATTAAGTCCTTCGAAGCTCAAGAGAAGACTCTCTGTGGAGATGTTCTCCTTACCGCGGCATTCGTGTCTTACGTTGGACCCTTCACAAGGCCGTATCGCCAAGAGCTGGTGAACTGCAAGTGGGTTCCCTTTCTTCAACAGAAGGTAAGTTCAGTGTCTTCCCTTGTCAACACATGGACCCATCCTATTGACATTTCAGTGGTAAAAACCATGTATATTCTAGGTACTTCTGTACCTCAGTAACAAGAACTAACTGGAAATTCTGCTCTGAAGGAGATGGTTCTTGTGTGTTGCACAGTTTTTCTTATTTTAATGATGGTTTCAAACAGGGAGGTAACAGTTAGCCATGTAAATGATAGAGTTGTGGTTGGAAAAGTGCTTTAAACAAAACCAATAACCAAAATCAAATTTGGACCATTGTGTTATAGAAGAGCATGAAACTTTTTGTTTTTGTAGTAATATTATGGCTTATTGGTTAAAGATGTTTTAAGACTACTTTCAGATTAAACATGTAGCATTTTGAATATAAGTATAAAAATAGCTTATCCTAAATGTGAAAATTCAAGCCCATATGCAAAGTGAAATAATAGATTTGGAAGATTTGAAATCATTTAGTGTAAGACCCTCCTTGTACAAAAGAGAAAACTGAGGCAGGAAGTTTAAGTCACATAGGGTAGGAAATCAGACCTCCTCACTTCCAGGCCTCTGTTTGCTAGGCAACACTGTCATCGAAATTGGCTGGAACAGATTCTTAGTTTACACATCCAGTCCTTCTGGTGTATATTTAAAGACGCCCTAAAATTCTCTGTATATTAATGTTCTATATTGGCAATAATAAATGCCTCAGTTTTTACAGTGGTTGTTTTTATGACCTAAGAACATATCAATGGAATTTTTGCAAATTAAATAAAATTAAACGTTTAAGGAAAGCTCATTATTAAAGGCATCCCATCATTAATCATTTTCAAAGGAAAATCCTTCTGTAACTAAGTTATTTGATATATTTGTAGTGTCAAGCCTTGGTTTTATATTAAACATTTCTTAAAGGAGATTGTATTACTCTCTGAATGTTCTAATATATTATTTATTCATTTATAATGGTTAATATCTGTCCCCTGACCTGGCTAGAATGTAAAATCCAGCACAAATTTTATGTTTTGTTCACCACTCTATCCTAGAATGGAACCTGGAACATTGGAAATGTGCAGTACTTCTTTTTATGGAAATATAATTTACATACCATATAATTCATCCATTTAAAAGTATGCAATTCAGTGGTTTTTAATGTATTCACAGAGTCGTGCAACCATTACCACAGTCAATTCTAGAATATTTTTATCACCTTCAAAATAAATTTCATATACATTAGATATCTTACGCTGCATCACCCCACCCTCCCCAGGCCTAGGCAACCACTAATCTATTGTACAAGGCTATAGATTTGCCTACTCTGGACGTGTTATGTAAAGGAACTCATACAATGTGTATGAGTTACATTATGACTAACATTTTGTTTAGCCTGTTTTTAAGGTTCATCCATGTTGTAGCCTGTATCAGTGTTTGATTCCTTTTTATGCCTGAATAGTATTCCCTTATATGGATATACTGCATTTGATTTATACATTCATCAGTTGATGTGCATCTGAGTTGTTACCACATCTTTGGTTATTATGAATAGTGCTACTATGAACATTCAACTATTCCTATACAAGGTGTTTTTGTGTGAACCTAGGTTTCCTTTCTCTTGGTTTTATATTTAGCTTGGAATTTGCTGGGTCATATGGGATCTCTATGTTTAACCTTTGAGGAATTGCCAGAGTGTCAAGATATACTTTTAAAATAAATGAATATGTGCTAGAATATATGTTGCATATCAGTGGGGGAAGTAATGGATTACTCAATCAATGGTGAGAGAATAGCTGATTAACCATTTGAGGAAAAGTACAATTAGGGCTCTTCTTCATAATAAAAGAGTTTCAGATGATTTAAGTGTTAGAATGTTAGGTGAATTAAAATGTAGATGTACTGACATGTCATTATAATGTGGGGATTATAATACACCCCCCTAGTAATTCTGTAATGTTCATCTCCATTACAGAATTAATAAGGGGGCCTTGTCATAACCTCCATATTTTATACTAAGAAAAAGAGTTTGAACTTTATCCAAAGCATGGAGAGTCATCAAGGGCTTTTAAGCATGTCTGTAACATGATCTGAATCACACATTTGAAAGCTCCCTCCAGCCACAGAGGAAACTGGCTTGGAGGGGGAAGGACCTATTACTATTAAGGTGATCTGTTAGGATAACAACCCAGAAGACAATGAACTAAACAAAGCACTGACAATAGACATGGCAAGCCATAGAGTGATTCTAGAGGAGGGATGGGAAAAGTTGGTAAAACAATGCAATGGATTAAGCATGGGAGCTATGGAAAGAACATAAGTATATGAGGTGTCATTCCCTGAGATTAAAAGTGGTTTGGGAGAAAAGAGAAAGAGTTTGGTTTTAGGAACATTGAATTTAAGTCATCTCTAAAACATTCAAGTGCCATTAACCAGTACAGAGTTGGACAAGAAAGTTATTGGGTAGTTGTCAGAACTACAGGTGGGGGTGAGGTCATCTAGGAAGAAGTTTAGAAACAGAGGGAGCTAATTCCACACTGCCATGTCAACAGGGAGTAGAGATAGAAGAAGGAGCAGTGAAAGATTGAGGAACCCCCAGGCAAGGGTGGTGTCATGGGAGACAAGAGTATAAAGATGGGAATGGTCTGAAATGTCAAAGTCATAGAGACGAGTGAGAGACGAACTCAAAAAGTGTCGTCCAATTCGTAAATGAGAAGGGCTGTTGTAACCACAGTGGTGTAGTGAGCCAAAAGCCAGCTTGTGTCATCACGCAGCAAGTGGGAAGTGAGAACAGAGAGGCAGAAGAGATAGAGTCTTCCCTACGTACCGGCCTGTGAAAGCAAGGAGATAAAGAGAGGTGCCTACTCAGAGACGGGGGCCAAGTGAGGGGTCTGTTTTCTCATTGTGGGTGAGACTAGAGCATGTTTCTGTGCTTCAGGAGAAGAACTGAAATGGGAATTGCTGACAAAAGGGGGAAGAGTTATGATCCATGGGGAACTGGGAGGGTACAGGATCCAGACTGGAGGTAAGGGAATGACTCTGAGGTAGGAGAAGCAAGAGCCCTTCAACTCAGTTGGGAGGGAAGGAGACAAAGGTGGACACAGGCACAGATATTGACAGAGAGAAAGTAAGTTGAAGCAGTCACAGCTGCTGGTCTGTCTTCCCTCAGGGAAACAGGAAAATGCAATGCCAGCTGGCCAGAGATAAGAAAATTGGAATTAGGAAAATGGCTTCGAGGAGAGTGGTAAAAACATCAAAAATACCCATGGAGGGCAACAGGGGAATCAGTGTTAAGTGTTGCCAAGCAGCTTTAAGAAAGCCAAGATGTATTTGGGAAAGATGAATTTATAGTCCCAGTAATGAAGCTTTCATCAGTAATACTCAAAGTCTGGGAGTAAAAAGAAAGGACAGAAAGTGTCAGACCCTACCAAGTGCAAGGTTTATAGGCAGATAAGCCAGAAGAAAAAGGAGGTGGGGAAGGTCATGGGACCAGCAAAAGAACAGTTAGAAAATGGGAGGTTGAGTTAAGGCTGGATAGAGATGTGCATATAGCCAGAAGTTAAAATATAGTAGGATTCCTCAAAAAAAAAAATTAAGCATACAATTATCATATGATCCAGAAATTCTACTTCTGGGTGTCTACTCCAAAGAAGTAAAAGTAGGAACTTAAACAGATCTTTGTATACCCATGTTCATAGCAGCATTATTCATAGTAGCCAAAAGGTGGAAGTGACCCAAGTGGCCACGGACAGAAGAATGGATATTTTTAAACATGCTACATACATGCAAAGGCGTGTTATTTAATCTTAAAAAATGAAGGAAATTCTGACACATGCTACAATATAGATAAGCCCTGTTGACATTGTGTTAACTGAAAAAAGCCAGTCACAAAAGGACAAATATTGCATGATTGCACTTTTATGAGGTACCTAGAGTGGTCAAACACATAGGGACAGAAGGTAGAATGGGGGTTTCCAGCTGCAGGGGGAGGAAGGAACATGGAGAGTTCTTGTTTAATGTGTACAGAGTTTCAGTTTGGGAAGATGAAAAGATTCTGGAGATGGGTAATGGTGATGGTTGTATAGCAATGGGAATATACTTAATGCCACTTGAACTGCACACTTAACAGTGCTTAAAATGGCAAATTTTATGTTATGTTTATTTGACCACAATAAAAGCATGGTAGGATAAAGGCCTCGGGCTCTTAATATTGTTTGAATAAGCATTATGTTTAAAGATGTGAGAGCTGTAGATAAGCATGATCAAAGGATTGGGAATTGGAGTTTTGAATTTCAATGATGAAATAATTTCAGATTATTGCAAGATCAGGGACAACATTTCTCTTCGAAGGAAGGAGGTACTATAAATAGAGTGGAAAGGAAATGTAGCACTTTGACATAAAGGATGTCAGGGCTGGGGAGTGGGTTCATCATCTGCACGGGCACTGAGGTTGTCAAGGATTGAAAGCAAAACTTGGAAAAGCAAGAAGGACCGGTAGCTACATCGCTTGTAAGATGAGGCGATGCATAGAGGATTGTACAGCTGGCCGCATGCATCTCTAAGGCAGCACGTTGACCTAAGGACGGAGGAACAATGGTTTGGGATGACTTGAAGGTAAGAAAGGAGAGTGGCAACTTCTCCCCACATCCATTTTTCAGTAATGGAGTATTGAGAAATGCACTGTCACCACTTGAGAAAGCCCTCAAGTGAAGTAAGACCCCGGGACAGTGGTTCCTGCACCCCAGCATCATGTTAAAATCACATGAGAGAGAACTTTTAAATGCACTGATGCCAGTTGAAGCTGAATCGTGGGGAGGGGGAGTAATGTACTTTTTCAAGCTCCCATGCAGTTCTAATATGCAGCCAGGGGTTGAAAGCCACTGCCCTAGGGGGAGAGCCTGGTTTGGGTTAAGACAGGCAGGTAGAGAGTGAGGGCATTTGGTCCAAAAAGGATTAGGATGCTGAAGGGTTGTCACAACATGCAGCCGTAGGGGCACGAGTTTCGGGGTTGAGACAGGGAGGGAACAATAACATAGTGGTCACTGAAAAGGACGGGGCCGTGGCACACATGGCCTTGAGAGTTCAGATTACTCTGTTACCCAAAGGTGTCTCCATCCGAAGTTGTCTGCTGGGCAGACAGACAGAGCCATAGGCAAGTTCAAGGCAGCCTTTGTACTCCACTCATTACTCTGACCTAGCAGTTTATAGACGGAGCAGATACACGGAGTTATTAGTGCTGTTAACCTCTCTAAGCCTCAGTGACCTAAGCAGTGCAATAGAGAGATCTACCTTGCAGAACTCTTGTTTAAATGAGAAAATGAAAAGAGTGAATATATATGAATAAATTTCGTGAGCATATAAAGCCTTACATAAATATTAGCCACTAGGTTACCATAACATTGGGAGAAACTGGGAACATTACCTGCACAGAAAATTTCCTTTTTTTTTTTTTTTTTTTAAATGTGCCAGTTCTGGCCGGGTGCGGTGGCTCACACTTGTAATGCTAGCACTCTGGGAGGCCGAGGCGGGTGGATCGCTCAAGGTCAGGAGTTCAAGACCAGCCTGAGCAAGAGCGAGACCCCGTCTCTACTAAAATAGAAAGAAATTAATTGGCCAACTAAAAATATATGTAAAAAATTAGCCGGGCATGGTAGCACATGCCTGTAGTCCCAGCTACTTGGGAGGCTGAGGCAGAAGGATTGCTTGAGCCCAGGAGTTTGAGGTTGCTGTGATCTAGGCTGAT
>CAUYRT010098391.1:0-18231 GCA_963574885.1 Lepilemur ruficaudatus
GAATAGGTATTGAACTCCCACTCTGTGCCAGGTGCTGCGTTAGGAGTTAAGTATGTACTAGTAGGTAAGAAGTATGTTCTCTCTCTGATTAACTGTATATGTTTCCACTCTACAGGATTATGAGAATTGAATAAAATAATAAAGACACTTAGCTCAAGAAGTGCTTAGTAAATGTTACCTGCTGTTATCGTTATTAGAAGAGACTAACAAACAAATAATTGCTAAATGCTGTGATAATCGCTATGAAGGAAAAGCGAGGCATGCTAGGGTGATCTAATACAGTTTGGGAAGTCAGGTTTGGGAACTGCCTAGGTGAAGTGACGCTCAATCTGAGACCCCTGGGAGGAGTCAGAACAGGGTGGCAGCGTGGGCTGTGCAGGAGACTTCCTCAGAGTCGGCACAGACGGCTTCCAAGCAGAAGGGAGAGCCGAGCACTGCCTGGGAAGGTAGGGGAAGGTTTTAGGGAATGGCAGAGCAGGGACAGTCTAGGACCACGGCCTGGATGAAGCTCAGAGAGAGCTGCGGAACATTTGGGGATGGTTCGCTGGGACACTGAGCAAATCTGCCTGTCAGGAATGAATGGCCAGAGGATGCGGGCAGACGGTGGAGACGGGGTGGCCAGGGGAGCACAGGCGCTTGCTCTGAGGCAAAGGGCAGGCGCCGTGGGCCTGGACCGTAAGGTATCTAGAAGGAGTGCCAGGCCAGTAGTTGAGAGTGCTGGGTTCTAATGCTGTGCAACCCTGAGAAAGTCAGTTCTCTTCTCTGAGCCCTGATTTTCTCAGTAATAAAATGGAGATGATAGTAATTTCCTTGCCTCTCCTACAGGGTTGCTAAGATCAAATACAATATTGTATGTTAAGTATCTTTGTAAAGTCTAGAGTGCTAGCCAGTGGTGGGAATTATGGTTATTACCTTCTTTATTATTTTGTGAAAAAATAGGGTGGAAGTACATGGCGCTCTGTAGGTACCTGGGATGAACTCCCGCATTTGCTCATTGGTTTAACATACATTCACTTTGATACAGTGGGGGCTTCAGAGGCGAGTAGGAAATGGCCAGCCCCTCTAGCTTGCAGCCTAGTTGGTACCTGGAGGAGCCTCCCAGAAAAGGTGATGCTTGAGGTGAGCCTTGAAGAATGGTGATCGTTTGGGCGGACAGAGCGAGATGGAGGTGCGGAAGGCATGCCAGCCTGAAGAAAAGGCTCCGTGATGGGAAGGGAGCGTGCTGTATTTAATAAACAAAAAGTAGTTCTGTTGAGTTCAAACACCGGGAGTGTCGGTGTCTGAGAACAGAAGAGGAAGTATCCGGGTTTGCATGGCCCTAAAAGCAGAGCCAGAGCCAAGGGCTTGGGTGTGGGTAGTTTATCTGGGACGTGATCCCAGGAAGCAAACGTGAGGGAGGGGAGAAAGCAGAGCAGGGCAGGGAGAAGATCAAATAGAGTGTTTAATGAGCTGGTTGCTACTGTGGGCTCAGTCTTGCTGGGGACCTTCTGAAGAGCTGTAGAATGAACCTCAGAGCTGTCCCTCCAGAGGACAGGGGGCAGGAGCACTTACCCAGGGGTCTTGTCCTCCCATGGTGGAAGGTTACCCTGAGGACACGAGACACCCACACTTGCAGGTCGTATGCACTGTTTTTCCACAGAGAGAGCAGAGGACCCTGTGTGTCGGCTCCTGTAAGAAACTGTCCAGAGTTCAGAGAGAAGAAAGAGAATTGGCAAGGGGATAAATCAATGATATAGTGGCTGAGAATTTTCCAGTACTGATAAAAAAAAAAAATCAGTGAAGTTACTGAGAAAAAGAATGTTTGGGCTGAGGTGTGAGGGACTATCGTGAGGGCTAAATGGCTCATGGTTTTCTTGCTTGGGAACAAATGGGGACAAGATGGTGCACCTGCTGTGACAGGTGATCTCTGAGATGTGGTTGGCAACGGGACATCCAGTTCCAGGAGTCTTATACTCAGAGCTTCCGTGGGAACACAGGTGCAAAAGAAAAGCTCTTTGAAGACAGGTAAATACGGACGTCATTGAACCACAATCAAGCCCATGAGCATGAATGACGTGGCCTGTGTCCTTGGGAGTCCCGTGGCAGTCTGGGAAGCACTGGGTTTGTCCCAGAGCTAGCAGGAGACGTTTACCTCCCCAAGGCCAGCAACAGAGAAGGCTGGTGCCAAAGGGAGGCTGCCAAGGGTGTGGATTTCCTTGGGGTCCTTTACCATTCCTCTGTTGCTCCCTGTCTTGGCCCCTGTCTCCTGGCTCCTCCTCACATCTAATCTGGACCAAAGCCATGCTCGACTTCATTCTTCTGGGTTACCTGTCAGGGTTGCAAACCAATCTGACGGGCGAAAACCCCCAGGAGTTAGTGGGTCATGATCCTTGCGTATATGGCAGCGGGGAGAGTTAGAGAAAACCGGTTCTAAGTCCAGAGACTTAGAAAGAAAAAAGAAATGGGTCCAATACAGAAACCAGAATGAAACGTATAAAATAGTTAACCTTTTCAGGAGAATGAGAGGAAGCTTTACAAGCGTGGAAACGAGCAAGATAGATGACAGAAAGAACTCTTACAAATCAAAAATGTGGCATTATAAATTTTAAAATTTGCTAGAAAAATTGGAGGATAAAGTCAAGGTTATCTCTCAGGAACTCAAAAGGACAAAGAAATAGAAAACAGGGAAATATCAGAAATTTAGAGCATCAGCACGAAAGGGCCAACACCAGGCTAATAGGAGCTTCTGAAAGAAAGAAGAGGGAAGCCAGGGGAGAGGCTATTGTGAAAAATAATACAAGCACATTTCCCCAAACTGAAGCACGTATCTTCAGAACAAGAGAGGCCATAGAGCTCTGCTATAATGAAGGACCAAAATCACATACCAGCGCACTTTACTGTTAAATTTCCCAATACTGTGGATTAAAAGAAGAACGCATAATCTTTTGAAGAGAAAAAGAGGTCCCTACAAAAAAATCAAGGCTCAGAAAGTTACCAGATTCCTCAGTAGCAATGCTACAAGCTAGAACGCAATGAAGAAATGCACTGAAAACTCAGAGGGGAAATTATTTTCAACCTAGAGTTCTACATCCAACTAAACTATTAATCAAATATGAGGATAGGATAATTCATGTTCGGACATATATGAATTTAAAAATAACTTTGCGTGTACACTTTTTAAAGAAGCCACTGGAGAATGTGCTCCAAAAAAAATGAGGAACAAATTGAAAAGAAAAAAGCTTGATGTCTAGGAACCCGGGCTGTCAAATAGAGGAACATTGAAAGTCCCAGGGAGCAGCCATGTCACGGTCCTAGAAAGCACTGGTCCAGTTTAGAAAAGAATACAGAGGACTTTCAGTAAAACCAAGAGATATGCAGGGAAAAAATGGAACAGATGTGTTTGAGCACGTAAAAAATACTGATAGGAATTTGCTGTGATTATTTGAAGACTTGATTAAAAGAAGCAATATGGAAATAGAGAGATAGACTAAAAGATTTTAAAGGGCAATTTACTCTAGGGGGAAATTTTTTTAACATGAAAGGAAGTTAAAATTCAGCCTGGCTTGGGTGCCTGCTGTAGGCTAGGCCCAATTTGTAAGCCCCATGAGTCCATGAACAATTTCTATTTGTTCATCATTATATTCTCAGCACAGAGTGCAGTGCCTGGCAGATAACAGGAACTATATAAATAGTCTCGGGATGAATATATTACAGTGCTAGGATCTTGGAAAAACGAAATGAAGTACATATAGTCTCTGCTCTCTGGGAGTTCACCATTGAAAGCAGATATTCATCAAATGCACAAGTCCAGTCTACTTCACTGGGTTTTTCAAGTCATGCAGAGAAGGGAATAGTGGGAAAAATCTCTACCTTTTGAATCCTGAAGGGGCTCAAGTGGGCTATGACTTCTGTTGGTATAGGAGAGTGCAGTCTTCATGTGGCCAAGGGTACGTCTTTGACCCTCAGGAGGAAAACTTAGCAGAAAGATTGCTAATGGACTAACAGCTGATTATATTAGACCGCTTTACTTTTGCACTCTTTCTCTATCTTTGCTTTAGTTTTGTAGGACTAAAATGTTGTCAAAGTGTTCAGAACATGTAAAGAATATTCAAAACTCAATAGGAAGACAACAAACAGGCCAATTAAAAAAATAGGCAAAAAGCTTGAACAGACACTTCTCCAAAGAGGCTATGGATGGCAACCAAGCACCTGAAAAGCTGTTAAACGCAGTTAGTTCTTAGGGAGACGCAAATTAAGCCACAATGAAATACCATTACACATCTATTAGTATGGCTGAAATAAAAACACTAAAAATACCAAGTGCGGGCAAGGATGTGGAGTAACAGAAACTACCATATACTACTGGTGAGAATGCAAAATGATGTAGCCATTCTGGAAAACAGCTTAGCAGTTTCTTACAAAGTTTAAACATACACGCTCATCACGCTATCCAGTAATTCCACTCCTGAGTATTTACTGTAGAGAAATGAAAATTTGTGTTCATGCATAAACCTGAGACTATTTATTGCTGCTTTATTCATAATCCTCCAAATTGGAAACAGCTAAAATCTCCTTCAGCAGATGACTATATAAACAAACAGGAATATACAATGGAACACTCAGCAGGAAAAAGGAGTGAACTATTAATACACAACATCATAGATGAGTCTCAAAAGCACTGTGCTGAGTGGAAGAAGCTGGTACCAAAGGCTGCACAGTGACTTCTTGTTCCATGAAGATAAAGTAGATGTACTTTTTCCTATTCCTCAAGATAAGTAGCCAGGAAATTATATACAAAATAAACATAAGAAAACTCTGAGAGTTGAGAGAAGAAGCCAGACTAGTTAGGGACTAGTCTTGCAAAACAATAGGGGTTGGACTCCCTGGGTTTTCTTTTGCCTTATATATCCAAGAATGGATGCTGGAGACGCTGGCAACCCAGAAATGCCGATGGAAGCAGATTTGAACAAGCTCCGGCAAAAGCCTGCTCTCTCTAGCCAAACGGTTAGCGAAGGGGCATCCTGGCAAAATAGGAAACTTTTATCACCACATACCTATCAGAATGGCTAAAAAAAATAGCGATAACACTGAATGCTGATGATGATGTGGAGAAACTGGATCTCTCATGTCTTGCTGAAGGGAAAGTAAAATGTTACAGCCACTCTGAAAATAATCTGACAGTTTCTTGAAAAACCAAACGTGTAAACTACCTTATGACCCAGGAATTACACTCCTGGGCACTTATCCCACAGAAATGAAGACAAATGTTCCCACAAAACCCTGTACACTGGTGTTTATAGCAGCTTTGTTCACGACAGCCAAAACCTGGAAGGAACCCAGATGTCCTTCAATGGGCGAATGGCTAACAGGCGGTGGCCCGTCCTTTACGTCAATACCACTCAATAACCCTCAGCAGTAAAAAGGAATGGCCGGTTAATACACACAGGAACCTGGATGCATCTCCGGAGAATCGTGCTGGGTGGAAAAAAAGCCCATCACAAAAGGTTACTTTTATATGATTCCTTAAATATAACATTCTTGAAATGACAGCATTTTAGAAATGGAGACTAGATTAGCGATTGCCAGGTGTTAAGGAGCAGGTGGGGGTGGGAGGGGAGTGAGTGCGGACATAAAGGTCAACTCGAGGAATCCTGGTGGTGTTGGAAATGTTCTGATTCTTGACTCTATCATTTTGCAATTTATTACCATTAGGAGAAATAGGGCAAAGGGTACCTGGAATCTCTGGATTATTCTTTACCACTGCGTAATCCATATTTATCTCAAAATAAAAACTTTAAGGTAAAAAATGATCATATACGGAATCATTCCATGTATAGGACATTCTTGAAAAGAACAGAACTATGGAGATGGAGAAGAGATGAGTGGTCATGGGGGTTAGGAGTGGTCTGTGACTATACAGGCAGAGTGTGAGGCAGTTTTGCTGGTATGATGGAACTGTTCTGTACCCTGCTTGTGGTCATGGTTGCATGAATCTATACTCGTATTCAAACTCACAGGCCTCTACACCAAAGAGAGAGGCAATTTTAATGTATGGTCATTAAAAAATAAAATAAAGAAACATTATTAAGAATATATGCAGCTCCTCTGTTTTTTACAGAGATTGGGTGAGTTTGGTTGGATGATAACGACCAAACTCCGATTTAAATTTGCCTATGTCTTTACAGGCTTTTAACATGTTCAGTGTAGTGCGCTGGAAAGAACATAAAATTTGGAATCAGAGGGTTTGGTATTGTATCCTGGCTCCACCATTACTCCGCCATTTACAAGGTATGTAATCTTGTTGATCTTCATTGTTTTCATCCATAAAATGGGTATACGAACCAGTTCACAGGGGTGTTTTGAGGCTTAAATCGAATGAGAGACCCTACAGTTACTGTAGGAGGGTCTACTGCAAATCCACAAGGATGCCAAGCATTTTCTGGAGAAAATAAATTATATGCCTTAAGCATAGTTGTATGACTATTTTAAAAATATACTTGAACACTATTGTGATCAATAAAATAAAAAAAATATTTTAAAGTGAGCTTTATCTTTTCACGTATTTTTTTTTTGATCTATGGAAAGAGTAAATATAAAATTTTTCATGTGCGGAGGGTCTATATTTGAAGGTATAAAGCATGAAGGATCTTTATACATGAAAATGTTGGAAATGAGTTAGACACGGTCTGGAACATTACGTAGCTGCTTAGCACGTGGCAACACTTCCTGGCGGTGGCTGCAACAGCGATGGTGACAGCGGCGGTGGCAATCGCAGCGGTGGTGGTCATGGCCGTAGTTGTCATCACGTAGGTTTCACGTGCATTATTTTGTTTGATCTTTGCAGTGGCCTGTAAGGGGCAGAGGGCAGAGATCATAAAGCCCACTTTATGGTGGGAAAATGAAGGGTTAGGAAGGGTAGCTCCTTTTCCATGATCTTGCAGTTTGAAGTTGCCATGCCTGGAAGTAGGAGCCAGGTCTTCTGATTCTGAAAGCATGACCCAGAAAAGCCAGGGAGGGTGGCCATCTTAGTGTTCAAGGGATGTTTTTTGTAAATCTAGAGAAAGAAGCACTTCACTGGTAGCTGATCCCTCGGGGGTCCCGCAGTGGCTAAGCAGGACAGCCAGCAGCATCCCGGGGTGCTTCCTGTCTCCTGCACTTGGCATGGGCAAGTAAAGCCATTTGCTTTGGAAACCAGTCAGGCCAGACTGGGAATCAACCTAGTGAGAGTTAAGTCTACCTTCACAAAGGCCCCGTCTCCCTCAGGCTTTGCTGAGGGGCAGTCTAGGTCTTTTGGTGGGGTCAGACTCTAGGGCAGCTTGGCCCTCCTACCCGAAAGGACTCCACTTTCGGAGTGGGGGTGCGGGCCCCCTCGGTCCAGTGCTGGTTCTATCACTAACTCTACACCTCTCCAGTAAAATACCTCAGCCAGACTAGTTCTACCAGCAACTATGTTCTGAGATTCCAACACCTGAGATCACTGAGGCCTGGGGGGACCACTGTAAGCACCCCAAGAGCAAGGCTGGGGCTGGCCACCCGCTCTGTGGTCTGAGACAAGAGAAGGCACAGCCCAGGCAAAGAGTGGGCAACAGAGGGAATGCCGTGTCATCTGATGCGTAGCTGATTAATCCTTTGAAAATGTGCTCTGGGGACATGTCCATGAAGGACGTCACCGAGGTGGGGGAAGAATGCAGCCTGTTGTCTGGGCCCAGGACACAAAGGCCTATCTGTGCGCACGTGGGCACCCCCCATCCAGGCTGGATCAGCTGCTCTTGTTTCCTCCTTCGCTGTCACAATACAACTACAGAGTTACAGTCTGCCCTTCAACCCCCGCCCCAGGAGAACTGGGCAATGGGACTTCTGCCCACTGGGTGCCAGCTGAGCGCGCCAGTAAGACCAGCCTCTCGGCCCACTTGGCTCCTGGTGAGTCTAGAATTCAATAGCTGCTGCTCCCTGCCCTCATTTAGTGCCCTCTCTCGTCTTCCCTTTCTCTTGCCCTCCCAGGCACACGTGTGAGTGGCAGATCCGGGGTGATCTGGACCCTGCGGATCCTCAGGGAGCGAAGCCCAGAGGCCTGAGCGATTACCAGATGGGCCACGGCCAGCGAGGCGCAAGGTCACCCCAGAAACACTTTGCTCAGGCGTCAGAGCGGCAGCTGCCCTGGCCCACCACCCTGATCCCTAGGAAACCGGGCAAGGGACGTTCTCCTGGACAGAGTCCCTGCCAATGCCCATCAGGGAGCCAGGGTGGCATCAGGATCAGAAAGCCTGGGCTGTGAATATGGACTCCAGCATTCTGGGTTACAGAAGCAGTGTAGGCTAGGTGCTTAGCCTCTGTGAGTCTTAGTTTCCCCATTTATGTAAAACGAGAATAATAGTTATTACCCCAGAGAGTTGTTAAGAGCTTTCCATGGGCGTTCAGGCAGTGCTTAGCAGGGAGTGGACATATAATAAGCACTGAAATAGCACACACACGCACACACGCACACACCTCCCGCGTCAGCTGCTCAGCATCATTCATTTGTTCATCAGTTGCTGAGTGCCTTCTGTGTGTCAGACCCTGTGCCAGACACTTGGGAGAAATCAGTGAACAAAACAGACAAAAATTCCTGTCCTCGTGGAATGTCACTTCTAATGCGGGAGACAGACAGGAGACAATAAAAGTAATAAACAAGAAAAGTACATAGCATGCTACAAGGTGATAAGGGCTGCTGGGAACAGGGCAGAGCAGGTTAAGAGGAGCCAGAACAGGGGAGTGAGAAAGGTCCAATATTTAAGAAGTGGTCAGGGCCGGGCACAGTGGCTCACGCCTGTAATCCTAGCACTCTGGGAAGCTGAGGCAGGAGGATCATTTGAGCTCAGGAGTTGGAGACCAGCCTGAGCAAAAGCAAGAGCCCATCTCTACTAAAAATAGAAAGAAATTAGCTGGACAACTAAAAATAAATAGAAAAAACTAGCCGGGCATGGTGGCGCATGCCTGTAGTCCTAGCTACTCGGGAGGTTGAGGCAGGAGGATCGCTTGAGCCCAGGAGTTTGAGGTTGCTGTGAGCTAGGCTGATGCTACGGCACTCTAGCCAAGGCACCTGAGTGTGACTCCATCTCAAAAAAAAAAAAAAAAAAAAAGTGGTCAGGAAAGGAGTTATTGAGAAGGTGATGTTTATACGGAGACTCGAAAGAGATGAGAGAAGGAGCCAGGCAGAATTGGGGGGAAGAAGGTTCCAGGCACAGGGAGCAGCCCTGCAGAGTGCCCGAGGTGGCCATGTGTCTAGTGTCTCTGCAGAGTAGAGGCCAGCTGTACTGAGGAGGTGAATAGTGCCAGACCGAGTATGGCCTTCACATTCCTGCCTACCAAAGTACACTAACCAAGCGAAGTCCTTACAGGGTACTGGGTCTCGGAGTCTCCCAACAGGCTTCTTCTCCTAATCGCTCTGTGGGAAGGTGCGATGTGGGGACCCTTCTTTTTGGGCTGGGCTTGCATGAGCTTCTCTTGCCTGCCACCATCCTTTCTTTCTTCATGGCACAGGCTACTCAGGCCTCAGATGTCCTGTCTTATCCGTGCTTATCTGCAGCATTGACCTGGGCGGTCAGTGTGCGTCTTATAGCCCAGCTCCTTCCTGCCGTGAGCACCTGGGAACATTCATGCCTGGTTGGTTTCCTTATCCCTGTCCTCCTCGACCTTAGGGGCCCTTTTCTGCCTTTGGTTTCATTCTCCCTGGGTTGCCTGGCCCTGCCCTGTACCCAGCTAAACCCAGCCCACTCCTTCTCTGGCTGGGTATTTGCAGAAAGATCAACTCTAGAAATCAATCCAATTATTATAAAAACCAATCATGATGCCCGGTGCTAGTGATGGTCTCCTTGTGACAGGTCATGGTATATATCGTTATAATCAGTTAGGAAAATAATTTGGCAATATGTATGAAGTATAAAGAGATCTAAGGATGTTTATGCCCTTTGATTTGGGAACCTCACTTTTGAGTGTTTAGCTAAGGAAAATAAGTCTTAAGAGGAAAACATTTCATGTAAATGAAAATATACATCACAGAAATTTATAATGTGGAAAACTTGAAAAAAATAGCAATGACTAATATTTATTATTTATATGTACCAGGCACCATTAAGTTCTTTATATTTGTTACTTTATATAATCCTCACCACATCGGCTGTTTATAAGATATAAGATATTATATTTATAAGATAGGAGCAGCTGTTATCTGGTAGGCACTGCAATTACCATGCAGCTCCTGCAATTTCCTCAGGCACCTAGTAAGTGGGCAGGAGGCTGTCATTTGGCCTGCTGGCCTTGGGGACTGCCCTACAGCTAGGCCAATTCTGTTATCTTGCACCCAGCCACTTCCTGCCCCTGTCCCTCTCCCTCCAGTAACTAACTACGATACAACAGGGTGAGGGCTATAACACAGCCAGTTAATTACATGAATCACTACTGAGCTAGCTTCCCTCTCCTTCCTTGTAAAGTTGGGTTTATGAATCTGGCAGGACTTTAAGAGAATTGGTTTGATTTTTGTAATTGAAAAAATTGGGGGACGTGAATATTATTTTAATTTCATCTTCTTTTCTTTTTTTTTTTGAGACAGAGTCTCACTGTGTTGCCTGGGGTTGAGTGCCATGGCGTCAGCCTAGCTCACAGCAACCTCAAACTCCTGGGCTCAAATGATCCTCCTGCCTCAGCCTCCCAAGTAGCTGGGACTACAGGCATGCGCCACCATGCCCGGCTAATTTTTTCGATGTATTTTAGTTGGCCAATTAATTTCTTTCTATTTTTGGTAGAGGCAGGGTCTCGCTCTTGCTCAGGCTGGTTTCGAACTCCTGACCTTGAGCGATCCGCCCGCCTCGGCCTCCCAGAGTGCTAGGATTACAGGCGTGAGCCACCGCGCCCAGCCTAATTTCAGCTTCTTGTTCAAACCTTAAGATCTGCTGGATCCTGGTCCTTCCTGTTAATATATTAATAGTACCCAGCTCTCTCAAGTTCTTTAACTGCAGATCTTATAACGTGTGCTCTGAGTCTTCACTCCTGATGTTGCTTAGCTCAGGGCCACGAAGGGTGATGACCAGAGATGCTCTCTAGGTTAGGGTAGTAGTGCTGAAACTCATCCCCTCCCACCACTTAAAAAAAACCTTTTGTTAGATGCTTATGAACTCCTCACATATTGAGCCAAAACTTGAGCTTTTATCAGCCAATCTGGTAGCTCCAAACTACAAGTTGAGTGCCAGGTTAGTTCTTTGGCAAACTGCCTGAGTTTCCTCTCCTGGAATACGAGTGATGGTAGTGACCGTCCAACTTCACAGACTTGCTGTGACTACGTTGGAGAAATAGGCAGCAAACAGTACCTGCCCCAGCCCTTGGCACAGGGACAGCCCTCAGTACCCGTGCATTCGTTCATTCAAGCATTCATTCCAGCTGGCTGCCTCCCCTTCATCACTACACTGCTGGGAATGAGGACGCAGAGCTGAGCTAGCCCGAGCCCTCCTCTGCCCCCGGGAGTGGCTGGTTAATGTGGAAGCCTGGCCAGGAATCAGAGCCCGGTCTCACTTAGCACTTGCAGCCCTGACATTGCCATCAGGAGAAGCTGGCTGCTCGGCACCCTGCCCTGCCGCAGCTGGCTGTCTTCTGCCAGGGTGCGGGGAGTGAGGGCGGGTCAAGGAGGGAGCTGAGGAAGGCACGGAGGAGGAAGCAGTGCCCTGGCAGAGAGAACCACACAGAGGATTGGGCTAGACAAACCAAGCTTTTTTGGCTTTGAGTTTGTCAAGTCTTTTCACCTTTTGTTTTTTTTTATAGGGGCAAAAAAATGATCTTTGTTGAGTGTATGTATTTCAAAGGCAAGGACTGTTTTTAATCTAAAATGAGCAGTCCTTTTAGGAAGGAGTATTGGCCACTGGGACTCAGAATGTAAAATCACAATGCTTTCAGCAGCTATGATTTTTGAAAACAGGAGTGGGTCAGGTTTCCTAAAGGAAGTTGCTGCTCATGGAGGTTAATTCTTTTTCCACTGGGACCCCCTCCTTTCCCCTCCTCTCGCCACCGACACCCCTGATCGTCACCCTTATTCCAGACATCAAGCCACCCTTGAAGTGGCTGGAGAGACAAAGCACAATTCCTAAGGATGGTGTCCTACGGGATGGCCAGAGTCACTCGTTCACTTGACAGATAATTTTGGAGGCAGGCACTCGTCCTTGACTTGGGGTCTACCATAAACAAGGCTGAATATATCTCTGCCCTCATGGGGCTTCCTTCTACTTAGGGAGAAAGTCATTGAATACCTGGACAAAGACGACAATTTCAGAGAACTAAAGTGCTGGGAAGAGGAGAAAATGAAGCTTTGGTGGGGTAAATAATGTGCCCAAGGTCACACATTTAGTAGGGGACAAATCCAGGACCCCAATACCAAGCTGACCTGATACTGTAAGCCACATTCCTGACTGTGCCGCACGGCCCGTGCTTTCCCTGCCGGCGAATGAGAATTAGACCTCACCTTTGCATATAGCATTTTATATTCTTCCAAGCAATTTCCAGCATGTCGCCTTGTTTCACTCTGGGACATTTTTATTTCCAGCTTCTCCTCTGAGGCCTGCCACGAATGCAAAGGAAAATGGCAGAAGCAGATCCTCTAGCAACAGAGCCAATTAAGCTTTTCTGCAAATGTAGAGCAGTTAAACCCCCCATGATATGAAGGACCAAGAAAAGCCTTGAGCTGGCCATGTCTGGAGCAAAACAGCGTGGGCTGGAATTTAACTAGGCAAAGGTCTTTCCTCTCTCCTCCTGTGACTTACAGAAGCTAGTTCGCTCAGTCTCTCCAACGTGAAAGGAGTTGCTAATGGTCAGCCCCTCTGTCCTTAGGTGCTGCAGGGACATTGTAGCAGCTCTCTGTCCTCCCAGCATCTCCAGGGAGCTGTCTCTTCCTCTCGAATAGAACAACGCTTACCCCCTCAGGCTCCCAGTCTTAGCAACATGGTCAGCTCTTGACTGTTTGCAAAGTACTTTGACATATTTGATGCCCACACCAAATGCGTAGCTTCTGATAGATTTGTCATTTTCAGATGGGGACGCTGAGGGCAGGGCTGACCCCAGGCTGAGGACAACCGACTCAACGTTTCTGTGGGGTTGTTGGGAGCTGGGCCTTGAGACTCTGATTTCCTCCCTGTTTCACCCTGCTACGCTGCCACTGAAAGGACGCTTGCTTTTGTTCCAACTTTGGAAGGGACTCTATCTAAAATGTATTATATACTGTTATAGCTTGCCTTCTAAAGCAGAGGACACTGGGCGTGGGAGTGTGTGGGGTGGTGTAAAATTTTCTTGACGAATAAAGGTATTTTTGTGAACACAGAGCTCTTGACTCTGCCCAGCAATGTGCCTGGACGTCACTTTTTTTCTACTCCACCTTTGATGTCCCCGGGACCTGCTTAGCCCTTGCCCTTGCTTTTTATTTTGAGGCTTCCGATCAGAAGATACTTATTACAAATTGTTGTAGGCAAATCCAGTAGGAATCTAAATTGCTACAATCCTTCTGAGGGGCAATTAGGCAACAAGTTCGAGAAGCTTTAAAAATGTTCATGGTTTTTGAGCCTACAATTCCATTCCTAGGACTGTAGCGTAAGAAAATATTCAGAAATGTGCAAAACTATTTCTGTGTAAGATTATTTATCATGGTATGATTTATAAATTTAAAACTTGAAAGCAATCAGTGTAAGGAACAACTGGAGACTGATTAGATAAAATACATTAAGTCCCTGTGATAGAATATTATACAGCCATTGAAATTGCCAAAAATGATATAATAGCAGTATGATATATTCGTAATGTGTTAAAACAGGTTTTAAAACAGCTTGCACACTATGATCACAATTTTGAAACAAGTAATAAACAGAAATAGAAAAATAACAGGAGAATATACACCAACATTTTGTAGGAATTCATTTCGGGGTGTGCGGTTGTGGGTGGTTTTTATTTCTTTTTGGATGCTATTGTATTTTCTGCATCAAACATGTGCTACTATTGAAATCACAGAAACACACACATGCGAGTATAATTTAGGCATGAAATATTGGCTGCATGTCAAACAGCTCATGGAGATGCTGAGCCAGGGCCAGGCTTGTCGGTATGAGTATCAGACATGACCGTGATTTGATGAGGCCGAGAAAACACTTTTGCTGATTTCTGAATCGGGGATCATGTTCTGAAGGTTTTAGGAAAGCTGTTTTGAAGGACTATTCTCCTCCTGGAGGATTTTAGTCTTTCTGGGAAGAAAAGAGCCCATTAAACTAAAGGGAGCCCAGGAAGGAGGGGGCGTCCCCGTGGGCCCCACAGTGACGAGAGGTGAGGGCTGTGTGGGGGCAGCTGGCCCTTGATGGGCAGATGGAAAGCCAGTGGGAGGAAGAAGGGGGTGGGCAGACCCCTGCCTGGGTGGCAGGAGGAGCTTCCTTCTGCTCCTTCCCTAGAAATCCAAGCCGCCTGTTGTAACTCTGCTCATATCAAAGAACCCCAGAAGCCGTGCGCTGTGTCAGGGCATGCGCTGCCAGACCATCTGTGAGGAGCCTGGGCCAGCCTGGCGTGCTATAGGGGCTCCTGCAGAAGGGCACAGCCCTGCCTGGCACCAGCTGGGAGGGCACCTGTCCAGCTGCCCACTCCCTTAATAATGTGGGTTACAACTGCACAGGCAATGCTGTCTGCTGTGCAGCCCCTTGCCAGCCGGGGCAGGAGCGTGGGTGGTGCGTCAGGTGTGGGCTGAGCAGCCAAGGCCTCCCCGTGGCATCTGCTGCTCGCCCCATTTGGCTCTGTCCTGCTGATATGAACACGTGGATCATGGGAGCTTCAGGCTCACTGGAATACTAAGTGCACGTAGGTGTGCGTGTGCCCCAGGCCACCACCCCCACCCTGACACCCTCCACATACACACAGCCAGGCCCTTGTACTCCTGGGCATCCCTCAGATTGGTGGGTCAGTGGGAACGCAGCTCCTGTCCCCTCCTGTCCTCATCCTGCAGCCCTGCTTGGAGGTGCCATCCATGTGAAGCCCCATCTGGGCTAACTGGGCTCCTGGCAGCTCCATCTCCCAGAGTGAATCAGCCTGATTGTGGGGCCTTCCCTGATCTGAGGACCTGCTGAGTCAGGACAAGCCTGTGTCTTCCCTGATGACTCCAGGAGGTGCACGCTCACTCTGCCCGCCTACCCCAGCTTCCTCAGTGTAATGAGAAAGATCAGGCAGGCAAGCCGATGGACCCCAGGCTCTACTCAACCTAAATAAGTCACAAAGAGAACTGTGGCGAGGTTTGACTGCTGACAGTAGTTGTCAATGTTGGTGTATTTTGTAGTAACCTCTCAAAATTTTTCTAAGAAAATGAGATATCTTTTATTCATTCATTCAACAGACATTTATTCACGTTAGGTGCTAGAGGAAATGGGGGTGCATAAGAAAAGACCCAGAAGTTCCACTCCTATGTATGTGCCCAAGATAACTGAAAACATATGTCCACACAAAACTTGTACACAAGTGTTCGTAGCACCATTGTTCATCACGGACAAAAAAATGGAAACAACCCAAATGTCCATCAGCTGATGAGTGGCTAAATAAAATATGGTGTATCCATAATGGAATATTATTCAGCCATAAAAAAGAAAGTACTGACACATACTACACCTTGAAAACATTATGTTAAGTGAAAGAAGCCAGACACAAAAGGTCTCACTGCACGATTCCACTTACATGGGATGCTCAGAACGGACAAGTCTTTGTAGATTTCCGTAGACAGAAAGTAGATTAGTGGTTGCCTAGGGTTGAAGATGTGGCAGAAAGGCTGGGGGGCTAAGGAGAATGGGATTTTGGGGGGGATAATGGAAATGTTCTAAACTTAATTGTAGGACAAGGGCAAACGGGATTCTTGCCTCTGTGGATCCGACTCCAGGTTGTGGGGATGGGAGCATCACTCAGTTGGCTGGGCTCTGCCCTCACTGCTCCCTTTGGCTGCTGGCCCAGGGGTGTCCTGACTCCAAGTGGGCTTGTTTGTAGTGGCCACTAGACTACAACAAAGTCTTGATTTTTGCAGATGAAGGCTAACGCATGAGGAATCACATGCAGGGCAGTGATTCCCGTAATTTCTAGCAAACCAGGCAACAGTAGGCATCTGCTCCTACCTCTTCAGGGTCCTTGAAGTGTGGCACTGGTGGCAAAGACCTGATAGAATAACCCTCTGCTCCACAGCCTCCTGGGCGCCTCAGTCCTGCCGATATCTGGGCTACCGAGCAGATGTAGCCTCCCTTCCTCTAGCTCTGTCATCCCAAGCCACCCACCCTTCCTCTAAACACGCTGGCATTTTCCTGCCATCATCTCTTTGTTCCCACTGTGCCTTCTGCCTTACCTGCCCTTTCTCCATCATTCCTTGTTAAAACTCTACTCTTTTTTTAAAGATCTGGACCAAATGCACCTCCCTCCACCTACCACGTGTTTCCACACCATCTCCATTCCTCCCACCACCCGGTGTCAGGATGTGTTTCTCCCTCTTCCGTGACTCCCACTCCACCCATTATCCTTTGTGGCAGGGTGACAGCACTGCCACCCTGCCCATCTTCCTATTGTGGACACTTCTGTCCCTCCCGTGGATGGTGAGCTCCTTGAGGGCAGGGATGCTGTATGATGCCAGTATGGATCCTCCCTGGGGCCCCCACACAAGGTCTGGAACACAGCATGTCCTCAGGAAATGCCAGCTGGATTACAGTAGAAGCCTTTTTCTAACCAGGTTGGCTATGTTCTGCAGGAACTCAGCATGTAGGAATTCACCATGAATGAGTCTGAAGTTCAGGGAACTGATTTCACAGCTGGTACCTGTTTGCAGGATTTTCAGCTCCCTCAGTCCATTCGTGCACTGAAGGCCGCATTCAGGGGTCAACTCCGGCATCTCAGTATCTCCCTGTTCCTTCCTTCAGATTAGCTGGCACGTTGCTAAATGCCAGCCACTTCTGCACAGTGCCCTGGGAGCAGACATTGCATCGTCACTGGAAGTGCTCAAAGGGCTGCAGAGGGAGTTGCTATAACTGAGAGATTTTCAGTTCATTATGTTCCGTTCAGTTAAGCCATCAGTGACATTTCTTCTTTAGACCTTTATCTTTTCTGCCAAATATAAAAATATTCCAACCATTTGCACCCGTATTGGTGAATTGCACAGAGTAACATGATGGATCTTTTAGCAGGGAACTGTTGTTTTTCCTCTGTGTGATTTGTAGAGGTCTGTTGTCCTTTTGCACAGAATTTTATTACATGTTAGCGCCAATTTGTTTTCCAGGGGAGCACATCTCCAAATTTATAATGAAAGGCAAGCAAAGTGGGACTTCGTGGCCTTGGCCGGACACCAAGTGATAGCTAATTTTTGTAACAGAGAAGACAAAATAACAAGTCCCTGGATTGCAATTTTGATTTCTCCTTCTGTTCCCAAATAAAATTGTTTAAATAATAAACGTCTGTCTTACTCATAATTATTAGTTAATGAAAGTATGTCTGTATTTTTAAAGTAACATTTTTATGTTTTAGATCTTCAATGTCATCCTGGGCCTGGCAAATACCTTTGTGCTGCTGAACTTTGATTAGGGCAGAAGTCTCTGGTTTAATGAATTCATCGTTCGTTTAACCAAGTGGACTGGAAGAACAAACAGAAGTCCGGTTGACCAACTGCTAACCTTTGTGGTTCATGTTAGCTGCCACCTAATCTAGCCAGTACACAGAAGTGATGAGCAGTTCCATTTGTAGAATGAGTTACGTTTATGCCTGACACTATATATTTTATATTTACTTAATTGATTATAGACTCTGAAACAAGGGATGTCATTGTGACATAACTCTAGGAGCCATTTTGGGATCTCATTTGCTTCTAAAACAAATGAAGATGTTAATTTCTTCAATTTCCTATGTCAGAATATAAACTTTATGTAGCCCAACAAAGCCCCTCCCATGTCCCCATCCCTCCCCCTCATGCTTGTTCTTGGTTGCTTGCATCCTAAACACTGTGGAGCCTCCACCTTGCACGCACATGTCCACACACACTCCTATTTCTATTCTCTAAGGACTCCGATCTCTCCTTCAGCCTGCAAGGATGGTAATGGGTTAATTTATTTCCCATATGCCATATTTCTCCAAATCTAAGATGACATTGATTGCAAGATGCTCCATTAGTTCATAGACCATTAAAAAAAAACCAATTATAATTGCAAGAATCCAGAGATTTTGTTAGGCCCTGATTTTTTTTTTTTTTTTTGA
>CAUYRT010098394.1:0-18392 GCA_963574885.1 Lepilemur ruficaudatus
GCCGGGCGCGGTGGCTCACACCTGTAATCCTAGCACTCTGGGAGGCCGAGGCGGGCGGATTGCTCAAGGTCAGGAGTTCGAAACCAGCCTGAGCAAGAGCGAGACCCCGTCTCTACTATAAAATAGAAAGAAATTAATTGGACAACTAAAAATATATAGAAAAAAATTAGCCGGGCATGGTGGTGCATGTCTGTAGTCCCAGCTGCTTGGGAGGCTGAGGCAGAAGGATCACTTGAGCCCAGGAGTTGGAGGTTGCTGTGAGCTAGGCTGATGCCACGGCACTCTACAGCCCGGGCAACAGCGTGCGACTCTGTTTCAAAAAAAAAAAAAAAAAAAAAAGATGTAGGGCCACAAGGGTGGCAACACTAATAAATGACCCTGGACAGACAGGGAGGAATGACTGGTCACACTTTGGTGAATTTCTGTCGGGAAGCTGCTCACTCAATTCACTTTACTGATGGTGTTGGGACTAAGGTCCACCCTGAAAAAGGTTCTGGGATTCTGCATGGAACTCCTACTGTCTGAAAATTTTCCATTATGAAGAGCGCTTCCTTGCTTTAGTTGTAAATTCCTCCTGTCTGCTGCCTACCACCGCCAGGGACTATGTTTCTATCATATGGACACAATGACAATTTTGAGGACCCAAAACATAGTAAGCCAAAGGGCAAGTCACCCAACTACTGGCTGCTTTTTAAAAAATTATTGTGTAAAACACTATTAGTAATAAAAATTATCAAGACACTATTCTAAGAGCTTTATCTACATTATTAAATCCTTTAACTAACTCTATTAAGTCCCACTATCTCCATTTTACAGAAAGCAAAGGGAAGCTCAGAGAGGTAAGTCACTTGCCCAAGGTCACATAAACACTGTTATCAGAAACCTATAAGCTTCCCTCTAGCAATGTAAGTACACTGGGGCTTGTAGGAAGAAGAGACAAAAGGAAAGAATAGACACAGGACTATTGGCTCTAACCTATTCATTGGACACTCAAATACAGTACTTTATTTGGTCCCTGCACCTGACATATACTATCATATGTGAACTGAGAGATATTTTCAAAACTGGGAAAAGGTCATCAGTCTGCTACAAGCAAGAAAAGGAGAAACTGAGTAGGACATATACAGAATGAGGACAATTCCCTGGAAAGCTTAGGAAAACGGGCCATCCTCTGTGTGTATAGTTCAAGAAGTTCAAAGTAATGGACATTAAGCTACGAGCCCTAACACCAAGATCCCTTCCAGGGCCCCATTTATTTCATACTTCCTTCATTAGAATGTAGTTCCCAAAACCTTTTAATTCATTCTATACCAACTTTCCCTTCCTATATCTTTTCCAGGCTGTGAAATAGGAGCAGGTATCTCCAGCAGATTCTTTGGTAGACATCCTACAAGCTCCAGTTCATGGCCAGGAAGTTAGTAAAGAGAACCAATATACATATATATGCAAAGATTCAAAATATTGCCACAAAAGGGGAAATATAAAATGCTACCCATGTAACTGCCACAGCCTCATGACTGGTCTTTCTGCCTCCAGTACTGTCTGTCCCCTTCAATCTATTCTTCATACTGAAATCACAGCAAACTTTCTAAAACACAAATTTATTTTTATTTCTAGAGACAGAGTCTCGCTCTGTCACCCAGGCTAGAGAGCCGTGGCATCAGCCTAGTTCACAGCAACCTCAAAGTCCTGGGCTCAATCAATCCTCCTGCCTCAAGCTCCCGAGTAGCTGGGACTACAGGTGTATACCACCAGGCCTGGCTAATTTTTTCTGTTTTTAGTAGAGACAGGGTCTCGCTCTTGCGCAGGCTGGTCTCAAACTCCTGACCTCAAGCGATCCTCCCAACTCAGCCTCCGCAGAGTGCTAGGATTACAGGCATGAGCCACTGTGCCCAGCCTAAAACACATATTTAATGTCAATCTACTGCTTCAAACCTTTTTATGGTTTCTTACTGTTCTTAAATCTGATCTAGGGGTCAGCAAACTATAGTCCATGGGCCAAATCCAGCTGCCACCCTTTTTTATAAATAAAGTTTTACTAGAACACATCCATGCTCATTCATTTTTGTATCGTCTATGGCTTCTTTCATGCGTAACCACAGAGTAACTGTGACAAAGACTCATGAAGCCTAAATATTTACTATCTTGTCCTTTACTGAAAACATTTGCAGACCCCTAATCTTTTTTCTACCCCTCCCCCATCTAATCCTAAGAGTTTATAAGGCTCTGGCCTCTGCTTACCTGTCCTGCTTCATCTCTACATATTCTCCTGTCCCCTGCCCACTAAGCACTCTACTACAACCACATTAAACTTTCTCAGACTCAATGAAGTTCTGGCATTTGGTCCCTCATGTCTTCATCTAATTCTAGGTAAGGAGCTTACTTCCTCTGAGAGGCTTCTCTGAGTCCACAAGTCTGGGTTAGGGACCCTTGTGATTATTTCCAAAGTACCTACAGTTCCCTTACTATAGTACTCTCAGAGTATATCATAACTGCCTTTTTACTAGCTGCTTTGAATTTGTAAGCTCTTTGGCTTCAAGGACAGTGGCTATCTTGTTCACCACCACAATCCCAGGAACCATCAGAGTGCCTGGCCCTTAGTTACTGAACAAACACCCTCTGAGTCCCTGGATATCAATCATCAGAGTCCCCCTCTTTAGCTAACCTTAATCCCTGTAAAAAATGGAGATAGGTTGGGATTAACCACCCAAAGGTGACAAAGAACCCAAATTAAATTAAGATCTCAAAGGCCTTGGTCAAATACACTATCAAAAGCCAAACGAATTTTCTTCCTATTGTTTTCTTCCTATTGTTTTAAGATGTGTATTTCTCAGGGTAAAGAACTATTCTGGCTCCAGGCAACCACCCTGAACCTAAAGTAGGTGCTTATGAGATGCCAATGAAGAAATCATGACAGAACTTGAGAGTCTGGATCCCCCACCTCCAACTCTCACCACTTTATAGACTCTGGGTAAGTTTCAATATGCTTTGAGCATATTGAGCATTGCTGCTTTATCACAAGAAATTACAGAAAAATACAATCTATACCAGCCCCCACCCTCTATCTTCCAAGTCCAAATACTTAACTTGACCATGCAATAGGATTCTCACCTCTCCTTACTTCGAAGATGCCAAGACTGGCCGCTGGGGATGCTGAAGGTTCTGTGAGAGCTGGAATGCCCCAATGCTGTGAATAAATACACATCTCTGCAACAAGTCTATTTCAGTACAAAGGATCAAATCCCCATTAAGGATCATACTACATCTCGAACTCCTAAACTCAAACTCTGGGCTAACAGCTATCTATGTGGAAAGATAGTACCCCTACAGAGTTTTCAGAAGCTTAGTACTATTATTTGTTTTTTGTAATGATTTTCTTGTTCTCTAATAGTACACTTTTCCTCCTAAGGAGGCTTAACTCCTAGAAACACTAAACATTTAGCATATCTGAGCCTGAACTGAGAAAGATGGTCATGAAGTGGTGGCTCTCTGGCTAATTTCAGAATCCTAGTCTAGTCAAAGAAGAAAACACTGGTAAGTCCAAGAATATTCAGAACTCCGGAACTAAGGCAGGACCAGGACTCAAGGAGGGGTTGGTTGCCACAAACCCAAAAGCCATATGGCCACTTGGACCAGGAAACACTTTCAGGATACTTCCCAGCCTGTCTTAAGTTCTAAGAAAGTCAAGGTATCCCCAGGTCAAAGCATCAATGGATATCTAACATATTGATCAACTAATTTAGATCTTCCAAAGCATTAGAAGTTGCAGAGATGCCCTTGTAAGCTAGTGATGCTCTTTGCACAAAGAAACACCTAGAATTAGAAACAATATATTCCTGTCTACTATTCTATATATTTAAGACTTTATTCTACTCAGATCCCCTGGGAAAAGGCCACTCACCAATTTACCTCAACACAAAGAAAATACTTTTCAAAATGAAAGGGAATAAAAGCACTTTTATTTGGAAATTTCAAGTTGGAAGGAGAGCTCTTAGCCAAGCTCTATGACCTAGCTAGCTGTTTATTTACAGGATCTTTGGGCAGGAATTGTTAATGAGCTTTTAATTTGGAGTGCTTAAGTTGCCAAAGTGCTCTGAGCTCCAGTGAAGCACCACAGAATCCATAAAGGAAACCTTATCAATCACTTCCCGGCAGCTCCCTTCCCCCACCCTCCACCTCCTGATGAAAGGCAGCCAAGTGGGTTTCTAACCAAGATCACAGACATACATTAGCAGAGTCACACTCCAAGTCCCTGTTTATAAATTGGCTTTTAAATGGTAGGGGATTCAACTATAATATACTTAAACTTCAAGCAGGAACCCACTAAAACAAGGCATGCTGTGTATGATAAAGTCAGAATAAAGCAGAATTTGATGAAGCCAATTTCTGGAAGAAATTCTACAGTCAAAATCATTCAGCCAATCACAATCAACTATAGGTCAAAGAGTACAGTCTTTGGCCAATGGGATTCATGTTTTACTGCCCTTCAGTTGGGAGACTGATAAAACGTTTGACAAGAGTAAATGCCATTGAGGTGGCCAGACACGTCTAGCAAAGGCAATGATGGGGCACTATCAGTTACAAAATCCATCCATAAGGTCACAATCCAAACCCCCATTGAGGGGGCCCCACATAAAGCATCTTCCAAGTCAACAAGAAGCAGTTATATTTTTCAAGAACTCACAATCAAACCTCAATCCAAGTTCATGCTTTGTTTTAAGAAAACACCTGTTGCTGGACCATCTGCAGGAAAGGCAAACAGAAAGCTAGCCAGGTTAGGCCCCTTATCCACTCTTTCCATCACTACTACCACCACTTCAGATTTACAAAGAGAGAAACTGCTAACCCTGCGTGTGTGTCTGTGTCAGGGAGGGGGGAAGGGGATGTTCTATCTACAGACTTCTTGCTCCGTTTCTAGCCTCTTTGGTCAAACCTCTCTTCCTCTTCTCTAGAAATCCCATGTAAAAAGTCAGCCCCCTTAATCAACTCACCCAGTTTGTCTTGCAAAGCCCTGCCCCGCTCCCCCTCCACCACAACGTTACTCAGTAGATCATGCATTCAGGGTAAGCACATGGGCCAGCACCCAGGCCGCACAATATGTGCGCACCGCGACCCTCACCCCGCATGCATTACCCAGGGCCCAATCTGGGGATCACTCAGCATCACCCACCCCGGGGTGTTGCCCCCAACTCGGGCCCATCCAAGTCCAGGGGAGCGTAAGGGGAGGGGCAGGGGGCCAGGAGACCAGCCCTCCTTCCCAGGGCCGCCCCCGCCCCGCATCAGCTGCGGGAGAGGCTGTTGCCATGGCAACGCCCCCTCCTTGGGGCCAGCGCGGCAGGCTCCCTCCAGGTGCAGGCCCCGACGTCTCCCTTGGCCTCAGCAGGCGCTCAGGGCAGTGGACGGCGGCGGGCGCGGCCCGCGCCAACTGCGGCGTCGGCCAGACAGAGGCAGGGCCAGCTCCGCCTGCTCCCCACCGCCCGTTCCCGGCCGCCTCAACAGCGACAGCCAGCACCACGAGTCCACAACACACCGACTCACCTCCGCGCACTCTGACCCCGACCGACGCGGCGGACGGGCGGGCGTCGTAGCCAACCGCTGGGCCTGCCGCCGGCTCCTTTGACCAATGGGCTGTAGCGGGGCGGGGCTTCTTCGCCCCAAACGTTCGCTCTCCCGCCGACATGCGCGCTAAGGTGTGTCAAGATGGTGACTGCCGGCGGCAGGCCTTATGGGACTTGTAGTTTTGAGTTTGCACGTACTCAGAAGAGAAGGCGGGGCTGGGGGCACTTCCGAGCTGTGGAAGGAATTTTTTTTTTTAAAACGAAAACTTTCTAAGGCCTAGAGCGACACAGGTCCCTCGTTCTCCCTTTCCCCATCTTCTAATATACCCATAAGGTGAGTATAAGCTCTTAAGATGACAGGTTCTACTTAGATGATACGTTCTTATGATTCGTGCATTCAACAAGTAATTATTATCATTTACTCTCTGATGTGGGCCTGGGGGAGACCTGAGAGGAGGCGGGGTTTAGGCTGAGAAGGAAATGCTTCGATTTCTGAAGGGCCTTCCTGAAGAAGCAGGAACTGACTTGTTCAGGTCCACTCGGAGGAAACTTCAGGTTTAGGAGGATTCTGGCCTCAGTTGTGAGAAGCTCCCACAGTCAGTCTCGCCAGTCAGCTGGAGAGAACTCTGGCCAAAGCCAGATATGTTTTTTTATTATTGATTATGCCTCTGGGAAGTCATGGGTACCAATTTATGAGCTGGGAAACTCCAGCCTTGGCCAAGCCAATGATGGCTTTGACAGCTTCCCAATCAGTCAGGACCCATCTTCTGGGCCCAGCCTCAGTTACCAAGCACCTCTGTGTGCCATCCACAGATTTTCACTTGACACTGACATCATTTCTGGGCCCCACCACCTCTGAGATCTGACCTTAACATAATGACTCTAGCCTAAATTTGGGAATGCCTCCTTAATCCCACCCACATTATAGCTTAGGTGATTCTACTATGTACCTACAGCATTTATCACATTGTTTTATAATTGTCTATTGCCTTCTCGTCTCTCTCCTAGGGCTGTAAGCTACTTTAGGCAAAGCATTATTTCCATATTGTTCATGCTGTATCAGTATTACCCAGCACAGTGCCCAGCATAAAGCAGGTCTGCAATAAATGTTTGTGAACAAAGGAGAGAACAAACAGTAACAGGGACAGACTTATCCCAAGGTCAGTAAAGGGGAGGCACATCTGCCTGTCCCCTGATTCTTGGAGCTGGAAACTGGGTCTTCCTCCTCCTGCTCTTGCCTAGACATGCACCCCAGTTGGTCAATCAGTCTGCATATATTTATAGTGCCTCCCTTAAGTGTCAGGCACTGTTTCTGTTGCTGAGGATCCAATGATGAATAAGACACACAAAACCTGTATTCTCGAGGTGCTTTTAAATTGAAAAGTGAATGGGAGAGGAAGAACATACAATAAACAATTAAGTAAATAAATATATAAATAAGACAAATCAGAGACAATGAGATGGCTTTGTTATATCCTGAGTTCTCATCTGAGAATAGGGCACAGCCAACCTTTTTGCCCATAAGAATGAAGTAAATCTATACTATCTGGATTGAAGGCTTTACTTAATGCCCAGCCCCAATATCCTCCATGGAGCCTTCCCCAAAATATGCTCTTTCTTTTTTGGTGCTCTAGTGCTCAACTATACAGCTTCTAGACTTCACTAGACTGTAAGCTCTTTTTGCACAAAGATCTGGCAAAATGCATTCAAATAAAAGAAGCGTTTAAGAGCTCAGTATACACTTGGTGCCTTACACTGCTGCCTAAGCCAGCATTTGACTCCCTCACACCTTGTCTATGTTGTGTGCTTTCTTTCTGGTTCCCTAGAAAACAGAGCATGTGGCAAAGCCTACATGCTCAAACTTAGCTGGGGATTATACTCCCAGGGCATCAAGAGTGGAGGGAGCCAGGCACAGTGGTGCACACTAGTAGTTCCAGCTACTAGGGAGGCAGGAAGCTGAGACAGGAGGATCGCAGGAGTTCAAGGCCAGCCTGGGCAACATAATGAGACCCCTTATCTTAAAAATAAATAAGTAAATCATAAATAAATAAATAAAGGGTGAGGGATAAAGGGAATTGAGGCAGGGAAGGAGGGAACAAAAATATAAGATAGTATATTACCAAGAAGATGGCCAAAGCCTCAAAGAAAACATAGCTAGTTGTTGTGTCGTGCAGGATGTATTCTAGACAGACCCTGTAGAACCATTGTGTCTCATACAGGGAGAAGGGAAGGGTTATGTTACCTCACCATGCCAGTAGCCACAGGGGTTGCCAGATTCCATACCCTGAAGCTCGGTGGTTCGTCTGACGCTGGAAATGATGAGAAGAGTCAAAGCCTCTGGTTTGGTCAAATGGGGCCCACTGCAGTCCCACCACAGTGGGCACATTGAGGCTGTGTCAAAACCTAGCCCTCGTCCCAGGGGAGACCAAGATAACCAGATGTGTTAGTAAATGAGGTAGTAGTGGCAGTTGGGCTGTCCAATAAACAAATGGCCAACGCCTGGAGTGGGGGCGTGGATGGGGCAAGGGCATGTGAATCTTGGGAGACAGATGAACTGAGTCCAGTGCATGGACACAGATACACCCTGGACAGACTCTTGGCTGCTGGATTAAGTTACTGAGCTAAAGTGAACGCGGAGACTTAGAAACCAATGAGAGTTGGGTATTCTGCTACCCTGTCAAACCACCAGGGAAAGTCAGCAAGGTGGCCATCAAAGCTAGGACCTTAACTGGCAATCAAAGGGGCAGAGAGCAAAAGACTCAAGGACAGTGCATGGCAGCCCCCAAACTTGGCGCAGCTGAGAGAACCCAGACTGGGTCTGAAACCATTTTATCTGTGAACTGGAAAAAGTGCTGCTGCCATCATAATCCCTGTAAGCTACATAAGACAGCATGGTGCAATTACAAGGAGTGTGGGCTCAGAGAGAGCCTGTGCAGGTTTGAGTCCTGGCTCCATCTGTGACCTTGGGCCAGTAACATACCTCACTGAGATTTGGTTTCTTCATCTTGAGAGTGAAGATAATACTAGTACCTACTTGTTATTAGAATTAAATATCCAACTGCTTAGCACAGTACCTGGAATAAAGAGTTGAGTAAATAGTGGCTTTTACTATTATTCTCACCCATACCACCTCCTTATCCCCCCACCTCTATCCTCCAGCAGTCTTCTGCCACTTGAGGAGCAGTGGGGACTGGACCTGCCTTCTTCTCCCTGCACTCCCCAGGGCTGCTTCTGGGAGCCTGAGCCATTCATCTCCCTGGTGACCTGAATCTGAACTAAGAGACGGATGTGGGGTGGCTGAGGCCAGGGTGGTAATGTGCTCCCTTATCTCCATGCCCCTCACTGGGGCCTAGTTAATTTTCCCTTTGATTTTAATATAGATTTATTGAAAGTTTCAGTTATCAAAACAAACTGCAGCAGCAAATTGGTGTTCTTTGCAGACCTACAAGTGCCTATAAAGCTGCCATGCTCCGGAACGAATGGCGCTCTCCGGGAGGTCAGTCATGGCAACAGGAAGTCCCTGGGGACACACACACTGCAGTTTAATATTTTTCTTATTAGCCTTTTTCTTCTTGGCTATCTAAGCCTCCCCCTTAAATCGGAAATCAAATGGAGCCACCTGCCCAGGGAGGCTCTCTTCCCCATGCTGCTCCACTCTCTGCCTACTCTCTACCTCTCTCTCGTCCTAGTGTCTTCATCTCAAAGCCTCTGGCTTCCCCCTGCCTTGCCTACTGGCTCAGAGACAGTTGTGATTCACATGCCCCAGACACGTGGCTCACAAATGTCATAAATCCCACAGCTCTGTCCCAACTGTACAAGGTCTCCTTGGGCTATCCAGCCACTAGTCAGAGGCAAAGCATCTCTGGAAAAGACTGGGGCTTCACATACTTCCAGATCTGGTGCTCAGAAGGGAGAAATCAGCAAAATTTGAAAGGAAAGAAGTTGCTTTCATAAAGGCAGACAATCCTGTCAGGATCTATTGAACTCAACAGAAGTAAAAAGGAAATGATGATCCTAGAGAGTGGGGAGGTTCTCCTTCCAGCCCAAAAAGTGTCTGATTTCATACTACTATCCCCACTGCCACCCCCGATATGACCTCTCCTTTCAGTCCCAGTTTGCTTTTTGAGACCCTCCACTCTGGCTCCAATCTGCGTCTCTAAGGACCAGCCAGGTTTCCCACCTCTAGTGCCCCAGGGGCTCCCATAGCTAGAACTGTTCACTGCCACCTCTAGGCTCTGGAATCGGTCCTGTCCCAGGGGAGGGTCTCCATGGCCCAGTAACCTTGAGGGCACCATCATTCTTTCTGGGTCTGTGGTCACCCTAGGTCACCTCTGTGTGCCACATCCCAATTCCCCATTTTCTCTCTTTGCTCTTAAAAATTCCCTGCCAGAAGCAAAGGCTACTGCCCTTCCTCAGAACTCACACTATGACTAAGGGTCCAGAAGACTATAGCTGTGTAGTCCGAATCGGGGAAGGTGATGAGGTTTGGACCCAAATAGTCCAGGATTTGAATCCTGGCTCTGACACTTACTGACTCTGTGACTTGGGGGACCTCTTTGTGGTGTTATTGCACCTTTTGCTTACATCTACTCTTGTCTAAGGACCACTCTGTAATAAAATGATTTGCCTCTGTGTCTCTCCGCTACAGTATTTCTGAGTTTCTCAAGGAAAAGGACTGTATCTTAATCATCTTTATGTTCCAAGTGCATATATGTGATGAATAAGTGAAGTCACTTTCTCTGTACCTGTTATCTCTGTACCTGTATCTCCTCTAAAATGGAGATAATGCCTGCATCACCAGTATAGTGAAGTATGCAACTACCACAGTGCCCACTCAGCATACGGTAGGTGCTTAGTAGAGTTTCCTTCATCAGTTTTCCCCTGATGAGTCGTCAACCGGGAGCACTCCCACCTTTTGTCTGGTCCCATCTTGGCTTCAAGTTCAGCTCTCTCGTTGCCTGCTGGGGCTTTCCCATCACTGATCAGATGTCAGCATTCACTCTGGTCCCTTTGGAGTGGTGCTGACTTCTCTCCTCCAAGCCAGGCTCCCTCGATCTTCCCAAACCCACTCAGAAACGACTGCCTCCTGGAGGCTCTGTTTCTAGTCAAAAGTCCAATACTCTGAACTATACTGGCTCATGGTACAAATGAGTTTACGTTAACATTAATATATCATTCTTGCTAATTCTAGGCTCCTATTTACTCCTGTAATAATTCTGGTCTGTAGCAATATGCCCCCCAAAACCTCAATTGTACCCATCAATCCAAGCTACTGTGTTCCATGAGCTTCTATTAATATCGTTAGGTGTGTCATGGATGCTAGCCTCAAATGCCCCTGCTTGACATGCTCAGTTCTTATGGTACCATGACAGGCAGAGAGCATGGCACTTTCTTGCAGAGTAAGAAAAGGACTTGCTCCATATTTCTGTTAGGGGGATTACTGTTATGTGGAGCCCCACAATAGAGTTATTTGGGCTCATAAGTATATCAGGAACATTTCTTTCCATTTATTCAAACATCCCTTTCTTTTTCTTCTCATTGTGTGCACATCTACTACCCTCAGAGTAACCAAGATAGAGTGAGTGTATTTAGGAGCCATCATGCTGAACCAGAGGCATGGTGCCTTTGCAACCCCCAATCCAAATTTGGAAGCTGGCTCACTCTGCCAGAGCCTCTCTCCTCTGTCATTAGGTCTCTCTCTGGGGCTCTGCTGGCCCTTCCAGAAACATGGTGTCCATTAGTTTATCCACACACCTGTACTCTAGTCAGACTGGAATATACCCGACCCAGGTATGGGCTTGATTCAAATTTATTTGTTTTTCTTTGAGAGGCTTTTCAGCCTCCATGTAAATTAGTGGATTCAAATAGATGTTTGGGTCAGAGGATGTTGCCCAACTCCCCACACTGGATGTAGGCGACTGTTAGCTCCGAACCCACTAGGACCCCCGTTATACTACATTTTTTTTCCAGGATTTAGTGAATAAGCCCCTCTTGCTGCCTGCCACCTCCCCCTGCCTTCCCAAACTAGTAGGGCCTCATCATTACGCTGGGCCCCATGGTTTCAGAGCTCCTCTTCCTGGTCCTGATTTGGCAATTGAATCCTCTACACTTCAGCCTACCCTTCCAGCCTCATTTTCTAGTATTTCTTTTAACTCCTCTTCCAGGCCAAAGGAACTAATTAATTGATACTCATCAAGGTGCTTTGCACTTTTCTGCCTCCAAGCCTTTGCTGATGTTGTTCTTTCAACTGGGAGTACCTCTCCTGTTCCCATTCCCACCTGTGGAACTCCTGGAGAACTGTGCCCTGCTCCAAGAAGCATTTCCTGATTCCCTGAGTGGCTGTTCTCTCCCGTCCTCTGAGGCCCCGAGCCCTACCTGTGTATCCTGCCCTGCACAGTACTCACTAATCCACAGGACAGGGGCTTGCTGAGCAGTCTTAATCTCTAAGCAGTGCCTGACCACAGCCCCCAGGACCTGGGTGTGCTGAGGGCTTTTAGGAGGGTATCTGAAGCCTGCAGGACATCCCCTCCTGCAGCCCCAGCACAGTTCTAACCAAGAGCTTGAGCCCATCCTTTTCCGAGATTGAACACACATTCTTGGAGTACCTACTTTGTATTCATGAAAGCACAGGCCAGGAACATGAACAACAGACACAATTCCTGCCCTCATAGTGCTTACATTTGAATGAAGGAGACATACTGATAAAGAAATAATTGTCTTTCAGAGTGATAACTGTGATTATGAGGGTTTGAAGATGAAGCAACTGTCACAGCCTGGACATGCTTCCCAGAACGGGTGATATTTAAGTCAAGTCTTAAAAGTTGAATAGGAATTTCCCAGACAAAGAGAGAAGAAAGGAGTGCAGAGGGGAGGGCATTCCAGGCAAAGAGAATAACACGAGCAAAGGCACTAGACAAAGAAATGGCCCACGTGGGATGGAAAGAAACTTAGCATGATTGGAGCAGAAAGTGTGGCAAAAGGAATGATAAAAGAGGAGTTTGAAGATGTGGGAAGAGTTAGATCCTGCATCGTCTTATGAGCCTTCCTAAGGTGTTTGTACTTGATCTTGAGGGTAACAGAGAGCCACTGTGGGGCTTAATTCAGGGCAGTCACTAGGTCAGTTCTGTGTTAGAGCAGGTGCTTCTCAAACTTTAATGTGCATCCCAGTCACCTGGGGATCTTGTTAAAATGCAAATTGTGATTATGTGGGTCTGGGAAAAGCCTCAATTCTGCATTTCTAACAAGTTCCTGGTGAGGCTGATGCTGCTGCTCCTCAGACCACACCTGGAGAAGCAAGGTTTTAGTAGTGCTGTGGCTCTGGCCCACCTTCCCCAAAGGCATCCACTCCGCCAGCAAGCGCAGAGCGTTTTTCATTCTGCTGAATCAGGTTCAAGACTGCTGTGACTCTTCACTTTTTTTAAGCATCTATATTTTAGAAACTATTTATTGAATATTTGCTTCATATCCAGTAAAGTGGCAGGTAAGAGATGGGGGGTGTGGGGCTGGGGGAAGATAAAAAACAAGACATTTTCCTGCCCAAAAGTGTTTGGCATCATCTCTGAAGGGGCAGCTTTCCCTGAGCTGCCCTCTGCCAGACTTGTCATAAACATACTAAATGAGGCCTGTCTCAGCGGCGCTCCCTGGGGTCCCAACGCTTCTGCAGCCCCATCCAGAGATGAGCCTGTTTATCCCTAACTGTTGTCTCTGACCTCTAAATCAATTCCCTATCTGATACAAAACCTCAGTCCTCCCCTACCCTCCTCCCAATTCGAGGCTAGGTCTATTTGTGAAACTAAAGGCAGCAAACGATGGCAGTGGTTACAAGTACAGGCTCTGAAATTGGACTGCCCAGGTTCGTGGCCCAACTCCACTGCTTATTAGCTGAGTGACCTTGGACAAGTGGCTTAACTTCTCTAAGCTTCAGTTTTCACATCTGTAAATTGGGGATAATCCTTAGGTCTGCAGGGTGGGCTGTTGTGAGGTCAGATGCAGCTGTGCACATAAAGCACAGCCTTTGAAACAAGCAGGAAGCACCCAACAAATGTTATCTATTGTTTTCATAAATATGAAAAGCTGTGTGCATAGAAGCTTATTGAAGCCCTTGGAGAACCTATATAGGGAAAAGTCACTGTTGTCCCTTAAACACCTATGGCTTTTCCTGCTTGCATCATCCCCTGCCTGTGCCGGGGAGGCAGAACACGGCCACAGATGTTCAGCACAGAGAAGCCCTGCTGGATGACACAGCATTCAGGGAGCTTCTAAGGGAGAAGAGGTTTCAGCCCACCAAAGCTGAGGCTCCGTGTTGGACAGGGGATGCTTTGCAGATCCCCTCCCACCTCAACCTCATCCCCACCGTGTCCCCTCTGTCCAGGGTCACCCCAGCTGCCCCTCCTTCCGGCTGCAGTGAGAGGCAGCTTCAATCATTCATCTTAATGTCTCTATTAAGCAGGGTTATGACCAGGACGAGACAAGAAACAAGGTCTTTTAGTGTGAAAACACAGCTCCAGGGCTGGGTCCCAGGGGACTCCTTGGCGCTGCCACTGCTCCCAGGCTGCTGCTGCAGGAAGACTGAGGTCCCAGACCAGGCAGGATGATTCCTCCTTGAGTTCTCTCTCTCTTCTCTCTTCCCTCCATCCCTGAGTGCCTGCCCAAAGCTTTCATTTTCAAGAAGAGCAGTGACTTGGCATTTGGCAGCAGCCATTGGCGCCTCGAGGCTGACTTTGTGTTATGCCTGCACCCTGACTTGGGATCACTATCCTCATCACATTCTCACCACTCACCAGCAATGTGGAGGTAGCTACAGCCTTAGCCACTGGGCCCTGGGCACAATAGAGCCTCACCTGGAGTCTGGGCTCAGAGGCGATTTCTGATTACAAAAAGAGCCAAGGAGGAATCCTAACAATACCCTCCCACGAGTCCTTACCACTCATATTAGACAAGGTTCAGGGGCCAGCAGTGGAGTCAGCCTGTGCTCAGACCCAGACCTGAGCTCTAGGGCAGTGGCTGCCGGCTCCAGGAGCCCAGCACTCACTGACTGTCACCTGCACCCACACGTAGGCAGCCGCAGAGTCAACTTCCTCACCTGAGAGATGGACAAAGGCTCCTGGAGAACCAGAACCACAAGGCAGCAACCCACAAGGACTCACAGGGAGCTGTGTGCACAGGCTCACCCTTCAGAGGCGTGGAAAGGGTTCCTAGATAGCTGCTCCCAAATGGTATTAATAGAAATGTCACCCTTAGAACATGAGTCCATTAGCTAACTGGCGTGGGAGGATAAGAATGTGGAGCACACAGAGGCAAAGGCACAGAAGGGAGAGGCAGGTCACCCAGCACAGCTTGCTGACTGCAGTCCTGCTCATCCTCGGGTCACTAAGTCTACTGCCCACGGCACTGCCTTCTCACCAGTCCTGGCTTCTCTCTCTGCATCAAGTCTTGTCCTAACCATGGTCTCTTGCCTGCTGGCTTCCCTCGGGGGTCTGGCACAGGGGAAAAGTTCAAGCTGTGGGCCCAGGCAGAGCTGGGCTCACATCCTGGCTCTACCTAAGCAAAGTGACCCTGGGCAGGTCCTTACTTCAATTTCCCCTTTTGTTCCTCAGGGTCTTGAGGAGTGAATATCACTGCATGTGTTCAACTTAGTGTAGGGCCTGGAACACAGTGGGAGTAGGGAAGGGGGTGGAGGAGAGAACTGGGAGTCACAATCCACTTCATGTACAGGGAGGAAGCCTCTATGCTACAGTGCAGGGGGCCTCCCAGCTCTCCTCCCTGCGGGCCGTGGGTGCTAGGGCCTTGCCCAAGCAGGGCTGTCAGAGCAGGGGGTGTGCAGGGAATGCCAGAGCAGCTGAGGGCAGCACAAAGTCGGAGTGAGTTAGCACTGGTCCCAGGGGCTACATGAGCAAGGCAGGCTTTTACAGAGATATCCAGGGAACAAGAAATACCAGCAAGGAAGTTGCCCCATTAATAAATAAGAAAGCGGGAAATTAATGATGGTCTGAAAATGGCTGAGCTACTGAACTCATTCTTTAAATCTGTCTTTAACAAGAAAAATAAAGAAAGGAGATTTGGCCAATTAGGAGGTAATGAAGACATTGTAGAAATAGCACCTGACAAAAGCACGCATGGAGGGGGCTGCTGAATGACTATCCAATGGCCTTGACCCCCCCTCCAGAGACAGAAGAAGGGTGCCCACGGAGGGGTCTCCTGCTTACAAGCAGGGCCTGGGGAGCGATAGGGAAGGAACAAGATGGGGAGGCTCCAATTTGGGCTTAGTTGATGCTTTTCGAGAGCCTGCCGTGAGCCAGGCAGGATGCTCCACCATCCACTGCCCCTGTAGAGGCTAGGAATGAAGGTGAGAAGTGTGGAGACAAAGGAGAGCCTGTAGGAGGGCAGGTGGAAGGAGAGAAGGGGTCAGGGAGGAGGGGTCCCTGAAGGAGGGGAAAGAGAAGGGCCCTGATCAGAACTACAAAAGGCAAGGCCCCTGACATATTCGGGGTGGTCCCTTTTAGAGAGTTTATGCCTGGAAAAAAATAAGAGAAGGGAACAGAAGAGGAGGCATGGAAAGGATGAAGACAAGAGGAGAGAACTGGAGCCCAGAAAAGGAGAGGGCAAGTGACTATGGAAGAAGGGAAATTCGAGTCCATGTTTAGGCAGGGCCTAGGAAAGGAGCTGGTGTGGAGGATGCGAGGGAAAAGGGCCGTTCTGTCCAGTCCTGGACAACCTGTGCTGCTTGCCACCCTGACCTAGACCCAGCACTCCACTGAGGTCCAGGTGACCACCCTGTGAGCAGAACAGCAGCCTTGAGGGTGTTTTTTTTTTAAACAGGGTCTTGTTCTGTCACCTAGGTAGAGTGCAGTGGCATCATCATAGCTCAGTGCAACCTCAAACTCCTGGGCTCAAGTGATCCTCCTGCCTCAACCTCCCAAGTAGCTGGGACTATAGACGTGCACCACCATGTCCAGCTAATATTTTTTATTTTTTGTAGAGATGTGGTCTTGCTTTTACTCAGGCTGGTCTCAAACTCCTGACCACAAGCGATCCTCCTGCTTCAGCCTCCCAGAGTGCTAGGATTATAGGCATGAGCTACCATGCCTGGCCTAGTCTTGAGGTCTTGAGGAAAAGAGTAAGGGAGTGAGACTGCACGTCCAATCTAAACCTGGCCCCTCCCCTCTTATACACAAACAAACCCAATCCTCAGGCTAGGAAGGGGATCCTGTGCTCCCTTAGCCCTCCCCATCCATTCCCAGGCCAGGGCCCATGGTCACCTGCAGCCCCTGGGTGCTGCTCCAAGGACTGTCCCCAAGTCTGGCTCCAGGATTCAATCCAAAGTGTCTGAGCTATAACAGCACTGACATGGTCTGATTTGGGGGTCTGGAGGGTGGCAGGAGAAAGAGAGGGCAGCCAGACCCTCGTTAGAGGGGTGTGAAGAGGACAGCCGCTGCAGGGACAGCCCTGGGCCTGATTTATCATCTTCAGAGCTGATCCAAGCAAGAGGGGTTAAGTAGCTAGTTAATGAAATCCGCAGATGCTGCTAAATGGGGAAGAGCTGGGAGCACCCAGGCTGGAAGGGACACCAGGCAGGAGGCAGGCGGCAAGTTGGCTACTAAAGGAGATTCATCTGGAGGGGAGAGACGACTGGCATACTCCAGCTGGGGCGGGGCGAAGTCCTGTCTTTGTCTCTGAAAGGCAGTTTTGGCAAGCCAGGGAGAGAGAAGTTAGACAGACAGCACGGGTGCAGGCAGAACCAAGGCCCCAAGCCAGGGATGTCCCCAGTCAGACTTCGCAGCCCCCTGCCCCAATCCTGGTGGGCTTCATCGAACACCAGGCAGCCCCTGAACCCTGAGACAAGGAGGTGAATCAGCCCAGGCCTCTGCCATCTCTTCCCCCAGACTGAGTAGTGAAACAAGCAACTACAGTTCTTGGTGATAAGTGCTGTTGAGCAACACAAAGGAGGGAGCAATTAATTCTGACAGGGGAGGCCAGGGAGGTCAGGATGACATTAAAGCAAGGCTTGAAAAATAAGGATTTTACCAAGCAGAAAAGGAAAAAGGAGATTCTGGGGGGAAGGAACAGCATGAGCCAGGCAGGAAAGGCACCAGGGGAGCTGAGGGAGAGGAGCTGGCCCAGTGGGGAGGCCTGTTTGGATGGGAGAAGCTAGCCAGAAGCCAGAGGCGGGCTGCAGCAGGCGCAGGTCCTATACAGTCTGACTGTGCAGGATAGACAAGGGCCGGGCGCAGCAGAATCCTCTCCAAAGAGCTGCTCCTGCATGCTGACTGCATGTCTAACTCCAGCACTAGATCAGGGACCCACATATAGGGTTGCCAAAAGGGTTAAAGAAAATCATCCCTGGTCATACAGCATTTGGCACAAGGTCTGGCATACGGTGGTAAGTGCTGACTAAATGTAAGTTATTGTGGTTGTTAATATTTCCAGGCTGGGCTGGGCACAATGGCTCATGCCTATAAGCTCAGCACTTTGGGAGGCCAGGAGTTCAAGACCAGCCTGAGCAACATAGCAAGACCCCATCTCTACAAAAGAAAAAAGAAAAATTAGCTGAGCATGTTGACACTCACCTGTAGTTCCAGCTACTCAGGAGGCTGGGGTGGGAGGATTGCTTGAGCCCAGGAGTTCAAGGCTGCAGTAAGCTATGATTATGCCACTGTATTTCAGCCTGGGCAACAAAGCAAGACTTTGTCTATCAAAAAAAAAAAAAAATTCCCAGGCTGAACTGAGAAACCTGGCCAGACTGCAGCTCCAAATGCACCCAGAGAATAGCAGAGGATTGAGTGGACAGGTGGTTACTTAATAAGTAGAACTTGGGCCCACGAGGCAGAAAGAATC
>CAUYRT010098399.1:0-15938 GCA_963574885.1 Lepilemur ruficaudatus
TCAAACTCCTGGGCTCAGGCGATCCTCCTGCCTCAGCCTCCCGAGTAGGTGGGACTACAGGCATGCGCCACCATGCCCGGCTAATTTTTTATATATATATTTTTAGTTAGCCAATTCATTTCTTTCTATTTATAGTAGAGATGAGGTCTCGCTCTTGCTCAGGCTGGTTTCGCCGCACCCAGCCTAGGCTGCTTGTTCTCATGAACCACATATCAGTGTGCAGGGTTGTAGTTGTGCCCATGGTTCTGGATGCTGCAATAATTTACTCCGTGACACACAGCAGTGTGAGTATCTGTGTGTGTGCTCATGTGAGTACACGCACTTGTGTGCACACTATGGACTAAATGTTTGCATACCCCAAAATTAATATGTTGAAGTCCTAAGCCCCAGTGTGCTGGTGTTTGGAGGCAGGGCCTTAGGGAGGTAATTAGGTCATGAGGATGGGCCCTCATGAATTGTATTAGTGCCCTTGTAAGAAGAGACATGAGGAAATTAGCCTTCCCTCTCCTGGCAGTGTGAGGACACAGTGGGAAGGCAGCCATCTGCAAACCAGAAAGAGGGCCTTCACCAGAGATCGAATCTGCTGCACCTTGATCTTCAATTTCCCAGCCTCCAGAACTGTGAGCAATAAATGCTTGCTCTGTAAGCCACAGTCTGTAGTATTTGTTATTGCAGCCCAAGCTGACTGACATGCAAGGGCGCATGCATGCATGTGTATGTGTGCGCATAGCAAAATAGTCACAGATGTGTTGTGAAGTGGAATGCAAAATTTACACCACCTTTAATGAAATAAGAATTGCAAGAAATTTTGTGTTTCAGGCCATGTACCTAGACTCCAGTGTGAGGCACTTTGGTTGAAAAAAATTTTAAGTATAAGACATTTCTTCCTAAATCTGGGCAAGTAATCACAATTATGCAAGGAGATTGTGAAAAACACAGATTCTTGATCCCTAAAACTACAATATTATATTCTCCTGCCAGAGAATCTCTAAGAGCTCTTCCCAACTCACATTCTAGTATCCTTGTGTGACTAACAGTGATAATATAAAGCATTTGAATAACTATTATTAAAGTCCCTCTTGTAATGGAGGAGCGCTACTATGACAGGCAAGAAATACAGGCCCTCCCCTGTATTTAACTGAGCAGTCTGCCCAGGAATTCAGATCCCAAAGGCTGAATAAGCCCACAGCTGTAAGTACTAATACAAGTCAGAACGATAGAAAAATGAAAATCAGGGAGCAGAGAACAGGAGGCCTGGTCAGCATCCTCTTATCTGTGAATTCCTGCCAGAGCTGGGACAGGCTTGGGTGCTGCCTTGCCCAGCCCACACATCCCACAGTCCCTCTGCCCTGCGCTGTGTTGAGTCTCCCCAGAACCACCGAGGAACTGGCTTGGCCGAGCCAGGACTATTCAGCCTAACAAAATATTTTAATTTCACCCTACCTCCTACACCCACCCTGCCATTTATTTTTAAACTTAAAGACTGTTGGTGATTTTATTTTTTCACTGGGGGCTGCAGTGTTCAGGGGCCACGTGTCCATGAAGGAGGTGGATGAACAAATGCTTAATGACCAAAACGAGAACAGCAGCTATTTTGTTGAGTGGATCCCCAACAATTGGAAACAGCTGTCTGTGATGTCTCAGGGGTTAAAACTATTTGCCTCCTTTACGGGCAAGAGCACGGCCATCCACGAGCTGTTCAAGCGTATCTCAGAGCAGTTCACAGCCACGTTCTGGCGCGAGGCCTTTCTGCACAGGTACACAGGTGAGGGCATGGACGAGATGGAGTTCGGTGAGGCCAAGAGCAACACGAACGACCTGGTGTCTGAGTACCAGCAGTAGCAGGACACCAAGCCCAAGGAGGAGGGAGAGTTTGAGGAGGAGGCTGAGGAGGAGGTGGCGTAGAGCCGCCTGTTACTGGGTAAAGCGTGGAAGCGGTGTGAGCGCTTTATTCACTCACAACCTGTTTCCTGATCGCCACGTGTCACCGTGTGCACACCTGCTGTTCTTCCTGTCTTGACATCACATACTGCACAGACACCACCGTTAAAGCATTTTCATAGTGGGGGAAGAGTAAAGGTAGGGGTTGTATTTCTGCCACATAGTCTGGAAGTCTGAATTCTAGGAACCTGGGAGAAAGCACACTTGATAGCCCCTTCTTCCAGCTCTCACTTGATTGTACAACTATCTTTTCTCAAATAAAATAAGCCAAAATAAATATCAAATATAAGATACGCCAATGCCTATATAATTCAGTTCACATAATGTCACAGCTGGCAGCTTCAGAGAAGAGAGGGGACCAGAGCAGGGTAGCTCCAGGCTCAAAATTTCAACTCTAATTGTTAGCAGAACCATTTAAAAAAAAAATGTTTTAAACCTAGATTATGACTCCAGAGGTGGCGCTTTTTCTTTTTTCCCTCTACCATGCTATCACTTGGGAGACTGACTGTTGATCTGCAAAATAATTTTGTCAAAGCCATTTGGAGTCTTTATTGGCAATTATCTCATCATTTCATTGGCACTTTATTTTTGCCTTCTGTAAAGTTCCTCCCAGTTTGCTAAACCGGTTTAATTGGCTATGAGTATTTGACCCTAAATTTGGATAGTCACATAAAAAAAGGCCTTTGGTTCATCTAGTTCTGGGATCCAAGAACTTACAGATTGAATCCAAGGGATCCATGGTTGAACTTCAGGAAGTTAGCAAAAATTTGGAGTGCACAGAGGTGCTTTTTCTCGGTTAGGAAAACAGTTTTCCTCAGATTCTCAAGGGAGTCCATGAATCCTCACCAAACTGACCTACCATCTAGTTGGACTTCCCCAAGTTAAAGGTGGGGGAACTGAGGTACTGAGAAGTGAATAAACTTGCCACAGTCATACAGAACAGAGTAAGGTCTGGAACTCAGATCTCTGTACACATTCCAGGTTCTTTCTCACTATGCCAGGAGGCCTGTGTGTTATACTCTGACCAGAGATGATACTATCTCCTTCAGTTAGCTTGCTTCCAACCCATTCTTTTTTCTAGAAGAGGAATTCACCAAGGGGAGGGAGTATGCAGAGCTCAATAGGAATCACTTCAAGCCGGAGAACAATGGCTTTCTGCTATCTCCCAGCAGTAAATCAGGATGACCTTGGAGTTCTGTCCAAGAGTTCTAAACTCTCAGCTCCTTCACTAGTGGGAGCTCAGCTGGGGTTCGTGCAGTCTGCAGTCCCCTCCCAACGTCAGGTGCATTATTAAATGATGTCACCAGTGTCTTCCCCAGCCCTATCCTATCATAGCCAGGTACACCAAAGGAAAGCTCTTCCAATTGGAGAAGTGGGCTCACCTGGAGGAGCTGAAGGAGAAGATACATTTTTAAGGAAATATAATAAAACTAAGTACTGTATGTACTGAAACATCCAGTAGATAAAGGTAACACCAAAATAGGTGTAGTGTCTAATTCCATAGTAGTAATAGACAGGCTGCTTTAAATTCTACTTAGGAGGAGGTGGGATCGAATTCAAATCAACTTATAAACACTCTTTATCTTTGCAAGCAGGCGGTTTTTATGCATTATGGTGTCTGTACCTCCAAATTGTAAAAAACAAAATTTTTTAAATCACAGAATTTTCAACTGCCCATTCAGTTCATTTTTTTAAGTTATTGATTTTATATAAAACTTCCTATGATCTTTGGTGTGGAAAGACCATTCAAGATTATTATATCTTTGATTTTCTGATATCATAGCAAGACCTTAAAGCCCAATGACTAAGAATAGCAAATCAAGAAATGGCAGCCAATAACAAATCCCTGGTACATTCACAAGAAACTGACAATGTTGTTTACCTTCAACAAAGGGAACTGGGTGATTTGGGTAAAGGGAAGGAGAAAGACATTTCACTGCAAACCTTTCAGTTCTTTTGAATTCGAATCATGTATTATTTAATTAAAATATCAATAAACAAAACTTGAATTTTGAAAAGAGAAAGAAATGTATATTATATATGATTTAAAATGTTGAACATATATTACTTAAACATTTAATAAACTTCCAGAAGCAACAGTTAAAAGTGGTTGAAGGTGAGGGTTGGTCAAATTGCCCTTCTGTATTATTTATTCCATTTTTAAACTATATGCATAATCTAATTTGACAAAGTATAATACTAGTTTTAAAAAAAGAAAAGAAAATTACCTCTAGCCAACTCATTTTACAGGAAAAGAAACTGAGGCCCCAAGGGTGGGAGCCTACAGCCTCCCAAGGTGGCAGAGCATAGATACACACTTGAGTTGCTGTGTGTCAGGCCAGAGCTTTGCTTAATGTGGATGGGGACTCTTGGAGTGGCTGGTGTGTAAATGCTTTCTAATATTATTGTTATTGTTGTTATTATTATATTAATACATTTTTAGAATATTTGAATAAAATTGACCTCTCCTCATTCTGATCTTCTGTGCTAATAATTGTATCCTTTTTTATTCATTCAATTACAAGCAAATTGACAGGAGACATTTATATGAGGCAGCTTAAACCCCAGCTAATGGAGTGCCTAATGACTAATTGATCAGATCCCAACCCGGAGAGCAGCTCTGAGTGGCCTAAAGGAATTTATGCAATTAGTTTAGGTTTGGTAGAAATTGAGTGCATATGAAAGTAAGCTTTTTATGGTCTTGATTTATGGGGGCTGGACATTAACTGTATCTGGCAAGAGGTGAGCCGCCTAGCAAAGCCTCAGGCACTGGTGGGCTCTGTCGCAGGCAGGGATGTTGGGATTTAGAGCAGGGCTGATGTGTGTCTTGCGAGGGAGGAGAAAGGAAAGTGGAGAAAGGAAGACGGTGGGATGGGCGATGGGATCGAGCCAGAGAACACCCCCCGTGAATTTATTGTGGTGCCCCCTCCCTATGGAATTCACAGTAGAGACGGTATTTTATCCTAAACACGCATAACGAAGTCCAACCAAAATGTGATTTTTCCCAGGATGAACACTTGGAAATTTGTGTGATTATGAAATCCTAAAAATTGAAATCTTTTAAATATTAAATTACGTATATGGCACCTACAGAAAGAGCTGTTTCCATCCCAGTTCGCCTCCGCTGCGGGCCAAGGCTGCGCGGGGCTCAACCGAGGGGTGGGACAGAGAGCCGACGATGGACGGAGACGAGGGCTCCGCGCGCTGGGGACAGGAAGCGGCGGGTGGGCAGGGCCACCCCGGACGCCCCAGGGCCCCGCCGCCGCTCCCCGGGCCGCGCAGGGGACTCCGCGGGCCAGACGCGGAGGGGAAGCCCCCTCCGGAGGCGCCGGGAGGCGGCCGGCGAACCCTGACCCAGCCGGGGAGCCCTGGGAGCCGGGCTGCCGCGGAAGCGCCGTCAGGGGAGGGAGGGAAACCTGACCTGATCGGAAAAGAGCGATCGAAGGGGAGACTAATTCGTCCGCCGGGGTCCTCGCTGGCTCCGTCCGCCCGCCCAGGCGGGGTTACCGCGGGGGGCCCGGCGCTCGGCGGAAGAGACGAAAGCGGGGGGAGACTCTCTGTGCGCGCGCCCCGCTCCCGCACGTGGAGGTCGCAGTTTCGCGCCTGCGAGGTGGGAGGGAAGCGGAGAGCAGGGTGGGTGAGAGACAGGGAACTCGCGGACGCAGACAGGGCCAGGGCCCAGAGACAGGAGGCAGGGAGACGCGAGAGGAGGACCCCAAAGCCTGGGGAGGACAGCGGACGGCCCCAGCTCCCGCCGCCGCGCTGCTCGCAAAGCCGGGGCGCCTGCCCCGCCTTCACCCCCGCCCCCAGGTGGCCCACTTCCCTGCCCCTGCCCGGGCTGGGTCTCACCTGGGAATGGAGGAGGCGAAGAACCCGGGTTTTTGCCAAATCTCTCCACTAAGTTGCTGTGTTCACAACTTGTCCTGGCCAAGTTGCATAAACCCTCTGTGCCTCCATGTTCTCATCTTTAAAATGGGATTTAAAATTGTGCCTGCTCGTGGTGTTGCTTAGGAATTAATAAATTAACGCACCTAAAGAGCTTGGAACAGTACCTGGCATACGGGAGTCCTTTCGTACATTTTAGATATTATTATTCATTTATTTGTGGAGCGCTCACTCTGTGGGAGGTCCTGCGTTGGGATCAGGGGGGTAGGTAGGGTGAGCTGGGAGAACTTGCTCGCCCAGAGAGCATTTATAAATAATAATAAATGCTGAATAAATAAACAGGGTACTATCAGGAAGTAGTAAGGACTATGAAATAAATAAAACGGGTGGTGGGATAGCTTGACTGGGGAAGAGCTATTTTGGGTAGAAAGAGCCAGCTAAATCCATCTCCCTTCTCTGGGCCTCCGTCTCTCCTTCGGTAAAAAGATGAGCTTTCAGGCGTTCTGCTCTTTGGCTCAGGCTTTCTAGTTTCCCGTTTCCCGGGCCAAAAGGCGGGAGCAGGGCGCGGAGGAAGGGGAGAGCGGAGTCCAAAACCCCATCCCGCATCCCCGCCCTTCCTCATCAGCGCTTGACCCATGCAGAAGTTCCGATGGGGGTAGGGGAAGTCCCGGTTTCAAGGCGCCACTGACTAGGGCCATGCTTCTCAGTGGGAACTGTGTATTTGCACCTGGCACTCCTGGAGAGCGAATTCTTCGTCTTTCCCGTAGCTTGGCTGCCCAGTGTGCAAAGCATTTTCGGTCTCGCTCCTGACCGCCACGCCGCGAGCGAGCGGACAGGCACTGCTACCCTCGTTTGAAAGAGGACCAGACTGTGGCTCACAGAGGGAAAATGTTGATTCCTCCTAACTCCAAGCCCTGAACTGGCACCACAACACTGCCCCTCACTTTTCTGAGTAGAAAGAATGGCTTAAAGCAACTAAATATCCATTAATGCTTGCTCTGTGTCAGACCCTGGCCTTCCATGAGCTCGGTGAACCATTAGGGCAACCATGAGAGAGAGTCTTTTTTCCAGTATTACAGATGAGGGTCAGAGTGATAAGGTCACTTACTCAAGTAGGAGAGGGAGCAGTTATTCCACTACAGGTCTGTCCACTCCAGGGCCGGAGCGATTTCTATCTCAATGGGAAAGTAAAAGAACACAAGCTCAAAAGCAGGCCAAGAGAGGATCAGGCAACAGCGTCAGGCAGAGGTCACCTCCTGGCCTTTCTCCTTGACTTCTCTTAAGTTCCGAGGACTCATGTCTCTGAGCACCCCCTGCCTGACCCATGACCACCACAGGGTGAGGTACAGCCTCTTCTATCTAGACAGGAAGGAAACTGGCCACCTTTGAATGAAAGCTCCTTGATACAGACCAGCACCTTTACCCTGACCCCCATTCCCAGGGATGTTCTCCTCCTGCTGTTGGTCTGTGTTCTTCTCTATAGTCCCTACAATCCAGAGGGGATTGGGCTGGAAGGTGTCCTTTCATTTTACAAAACAAAAACCTTATTCATTTTTTAAACAGATATCTAGTGTCTGCCACTCTGGGCCAGACCCTGAGCTGGACACTGGGCATGAAATGGTGAACAAAACTGACACCACTTTAGACACAGCAACAGGCAGCCACTGGCCGGAGATCACACAGCTCAGGAGCCCAGGACTCCTGCCTCTAAGTTCTGCCTGCCAGGGCTTCCACCAAGCTGGAGTCAGGCCCCAGTTCAAGCCAGGCAGGGCTCAAGGCTCCAAGCAGCTTTCCATGTCAACAGCCCAAAACACTGACCTCACTTCCTTTTTTTGGTACAGGTTAAAGAAATTCCCAGCTGAGTGAGTCTTTCACAGTGAGTGTTGCAAGCTGGCAGGATTAGGAAAAGGAAAACCTGCTCCAGGTGCTGCTGGGATTCACTTTCAATTACTCTTCAAAATAAATTTTGGGACATTTTACAGCCCATCAGCAGAGGGTACTATCAGGGGGTAGTAAAGGCTATGAGATAAATAAAAGGACTTGCCCAAGGTCACACGGTTAGGAAATGGCCCACCGAGGAGGCAAGTTAGGCCTATGTGAACTCCAGACCTTCTGGTACCACCCCACCCTTGCAGAGGTCTGTGCCTCTGCCGGACAAGTGGCAGAGGCGACTACACAATCCTGGGGAAACCACATCTCCGGTTGCTTCCTGAGCAAGCAGGAGGAGAGAGGCTGCGGCGCCGGCCGGGCGCACTCAGGGGGAGGGAGAGAGTGAAGCGCTTCGCAGACCGGACGGCAGCTCATGTCTGCAGGTAGAAACTGGTCAAAATACTCCTGCGCGCCAGAGTGCCTGGCGCCCGAAGGGGAGAGGCGCGCTTGGTACTCATAACCTGGCGCATCCGGACGGTCCTGGAGTAGATCTTGCATTAAGGCGACTCCTCTCGTCCTCTCCAAAAAAGTCTCCCAAACTTTTGAGATTGTTAATTTTTAAAAAACTAAATAAATAACAGCAGTGAACTTTTCGAAAAGGGAATGGAGGCAGATATCTGGTTCTTTCCCGAGCCAGAAAATGCGAATGCACTTACCTGCAGGGAACCTCGCAGCCCGTAAAAGCGCGTCCTTCTGGAGCGCTTCACTTCGGTGCGGGACGCTCACGGCCACCTCCTCTGCATCCCGGCTGGGCTCCGGCCCTGTGTTTTATACCACTATAGGCAATTAATATTGCATCAGCCGTATTTTAAATTTTCAAAACCCACAATATAATGTAATGGCATAAGGGCATTTATTATTAAAGGACACCCGATGGAGAGGGAGGTGGAGGAATCGCTGGGGCTGTTGCACACGGTGGGGGCGAGGGGCTGAGGCCCAGAGAGCTGGGGGCGATCCGCAAGTTTGCTTTTGCAGTGGAGGAGGGGCGCGCTGCTAGGAAGGGTAACCTACGCTGCACCGAATTTCGGGCTGGGGTCTGATGACCTAGAGCTCTTTGAGGGCGGAGCAGGGGAATGTGCAGATGAATTCTGGATTTGGAGCATTAATTTTTAAATAAAGAAGATGTTTCTATGGTTCACAAATAAAAAGATTTCCTTCCCCTTTTAGAGGGAGTGGAAAGAGAGAAGAGCCCTGGCATCTGTTGCCTATGTGCAGGGTACTATGCTAGGTGTTTTGCAGCAGATATATGTGTCCCCCCACTGAGAAGCCAAGAGAAACCACAGAGTGAGTAACTTCTGGATGACAGAGTGAGTAACTTCTGATTCCAAATGCATTTCTGAAGAGACTTGGAAGGGGCCTGCAAAAGACTCTGTCCCAGCAAACACTTTTCTCCTTCTTTGCCTCTATCCCCACACCTCCTCTCCAGCCATTTGAATTTTTTAAAATAATTTATTTGTTTCCTTCTAAGCCCAAGCACTACTTAAATAAGCACCTTAAATAAACAATCTTGTCTAGTCCTGACGGTAATCTTCAGAGGTATTAGCACCTTCATTCTGCAATCAATCTTAGAGGAAACTTATACAAGTTAAAAAAAAAAAACTAGCCTCAGGATGGTTCAGCCGTGAGTGGAGACACTGGGGCTTGAACCCCCATCAGTCAGGTTTCAAAGTTTGCTATCTGAGTCACATTGAGGGACAGGGTCTGATGGATATGGCATGCGGGGAAGCTTGGAGGAAAATGCTTTGAAACCTTGAGGTCCAGAGACCAGCGGCTGGATCTCACTAGAGGAGATCTGGGTGAGAGTGTGTGAGAGACAGCCAAGGAAGAGGACAGGGCTTGGGGCTGCTAAGTAGTAAGTGACAGCCTAGCCATCACTTGGGTTCTCATTTTGAAATCATTTCCAAGACTAGTACCCCTCAGCCTCTGAGAAAGAAAATCACTGTGATTCGGGTTGAAAAATAAAGCATTTATTTAAGAAGTTAATTCAAGGGGTAAAGAGAGAAGAGAACTTAATATTTTATTTGTATCTATTCGGAGAATGAAACCAAAGGTCACACAGCAACACGCAAACTACATGAAGGAACGAAAAAATAAAATATGACTGGTCCCGAGGGGCTGGGGTGAGAAGGGTCCAGGCCGGTGGCCCTGCTCCTCTTCCCTCACAAAGCTATAGGTGAACCTCCACCGAGAGACACCCACATAGAGGGAATGGACAAAAGCAGAGTTAAATAAATAACAGGAATTAACAATGCTAACAACAACAATAATAATAAACGGGCAACGAGGTTAGATGTGTCGGAAGGACTTGCATATGATTCAGAGAAGTTACAGTCACTTTCGAGCAGCCGACTCCACGCTGAGCTCGCAACCTGGTAAGAGCAAAGAGCTGGGGTCGGCGAATCTTCAGTTAATACAGACCACTACCAACCCCGGCTCTCCAGCAAATGATAATTACCTCTCAAATGCCAGCAGGTCGTGAAGGATGACCAGGGCTGGTGTTGGTGCTCGCTGAGCTTGCAAACAGCCAAGCGATCCCAGCATTTTCAGTCGCCAGACTGGGTGCACATTTTCTGGAGTCCTACCTACCTACCACGGAGAATAACAGCTCGAAGCCTGAAACTCCCCGCACACTTTCCCTGAACCTAATCTTCATGCTACCTTATGAGAACTTACTGCAAACCAAAGGATAAGATGGATAGAATTTAGGCAAAGAAGGGAGTATAAGGCTATCCTTTGGAAACATACGTGTATTTTATATATACTCTAATAAATCTCCAGTACATGTTTGGGTCCCACTTAGATATCCTAAAATTTGTATTATTATTCATCGCTTTCTTGCCATCCCTTCACCCCTCGCTTAATCGCGCTTAGCAAAGCGGTGCTTTAACCCTAGCTTCGGGCGGTGGGGCCAATTCACTATCCTCTGCTTTGGAGCTCCTGCCCTGAGGTCGCGCCGTTCAGCGGGCTAGGGCAAATTTCAGCACCACGGACAGCGCAAGTCCCTCCAGGCCCGCCCTTCTTGAATTTTTTCCAAGCGCCAAAACTTTTTTTGGTGAGAATAGAAAAGAAGGAGAAAGAGAAGGCCGGGAGGCAACCAGGCGGGATAAAGGGGAAAGTCTGTGGCTTCGGGGGAGAGAGCCTAACCTGCCTGGAAGCGCCTTGGAGTTCCCCATAACCGTCCCCCCAACCCGGGGGGATGCGCACTAGGCTCTCCTGGCTCCCAATGGGCGCCCCACCGCAGTCAGTGGACAGCCGAGTATTTCATTCGTTTCTGTTTCTGTCTCTGGTTGCAGAACCAGACCCTCACCACGTTCTTTTTAAGGTCCAGTTTCTCGGCGATGGCCGCGATCTTCTCGGATGAGGGACGCGGCTGGATGGCGAAATAGGCCTCGAGTGAGCGCTTCTCCGGCGCAGCGATGGACGTGCGCTTGCGCTTCCGCTCGCTGCCGTTGAAGAGCTCCGGCTTGCTGTTCTTCTCGCGGTAGGCTGCCTCGGCCTCCTCCAGCCAAGCCTGGAGCACCGGCTTGAGCGCGATCATGTTGTTGTGCGAGAGGGTGAGAGACTCGAACCTACAGATGGTGCTCTGGCTGAGCGAGCCCACGCCGGGGATCTTGAGATTGGCTAGAGCTGCACCCACGTCCGCCTGGGTCACCCCCAGCTTGATGCGCCGCTGCTTGAAGCGCTCGGCAAAGGCCTCCAGCTCACGCGGGTCTGACTCTACGTCGCTAAGGCATGCGGGCATGGCGCTGTGAGGCGCCACGGCATGCGGGTGACTCATGCCCATGGCCTGGTGCAGGTGGCCCATGGCTCCCAGGTGGTGTGGATGGATCTGTGCGGGCATCACCGAGTGCTCCGGGGCGCCCAGGCCGCTCACACTCAGCGTGGGCGAGATGTGCTCTAGTAGGTCGCCTTCGAGGCCCTGGTGCACGGCGTGGTGCGGGTGTGAAGTCAGCGTGGCCGGGTGGGAGATGGGCACGGTGGACGAAGTGGACGTGCAGGGCACGCTGCTCATGGTATGGTAGGTGGCGTCGGGCTTGAACGGATGGTTCTTGCCGTGGGAGACGATATCCACCGCCGCCAGAGCTTCCGCGCGTGCCAGCAGGCTCTCATCAAAGCTTCCAAATATATTACCCTGCAGCTGCAAGCGAGAAGGCGCACAGCACGGTCAGTGGGGAATACTGTCAACTCAGGATTAAAACACATTTTCAAGCAACCGAGATGCCTCTCCTCAAAGCCCAGGTCATAAAAATTAATACGGAGGCAGCAGCTCTGCTGGAACAGACGTGTGGATCAGAGACATGAATGAGAAAGAGAGAGCGCCGGGAGAGAGCGCGGGGGAGACAAGGAGAGGGGTTCAGACAGCGGCGATTGTTCTGGGCGACATGAAAAAAACATGAAGCTAGTGCCTGTCAAAAAATGTGCCTTAGAGCGGTAATTATGCTCCACTACGTACCTGCGGGGCTGGGAGACAGACTCGGCGCATGGCCTCGGAGCCGGAGTGCAGGCTGGAGAATTTGGGTTCTTGCAGCACAGGGTGCATGCCGAAAGGCTGCTTGGCGTTCATGGCCATCATCTTCGCACGCCTGGCACGGTGGCAGCGGGGGACATGGAATCAGGCTCGTCTTGCTAGCTCGCCGCGCTCCAAGTGAGCGCCGCTCAGCGCCCGCGCTCCCCTCGCCCTCTCGCTTGCTGCCTCCCCTCTCCCCCACCTGCTTCTTCACTCATCTTACAAGCAGCCTGCCAGGAAGGGCCCGGGCGCGCGCAGGCGTGCTCACGCGCTCGGGGCTCGCAGGGGCGGCCCGGGAGGCGAGGCGAGACAGCAGCTCGCGGCGCGCCTCTCTGCGCCCGCGGCGGCCGCCCCCTCCACGGCATTTATACCCCGGCCTGGCCTGGCCTCTTCCAGTCCGCCCCGCCCCGCCTGGCTCCAGCCCTCCAGACCTTCCTATCCCTTTTTCCTTCGTGGACTACTTTTCCTCCAAAAGTCCCAAACCTCTCTGTCCTGTTCCAACTCCAACTGCGGGGGTCGAAGGGCAGCCTTGGGCTGAGCGGAGGGCGGGAAGCTGACCCTACTCTAACCCCCGGCCACACACACACACACACACACACACACACACACACAGCCCCCGTCGGCCCGGCTGCCGCCAAACTGCCCATTTCCAGGGCGCTCCTGGCCCCACGCCCGAGCCGTCCACCAGAGTCCGGCCCCGCGGCGCAGCGAGCAGGCGCCTCCAGGCGCCCAGACGGGTCCGGGGGAGGGTGAGGGGCTGCCAGAATGAGCCCCTGGTGACGTCCTCCCCCGCAGCCTCCCACCAGGGTGGAAGTAGGGGCAGTAACTGACTTCCCGGTCCGGACTGGCTTCCTCCCCACGTTTGCCTTTCTTGCTTTCATTTGAAAAAGACAACTGGACCCCCTTTCCTCAACCCTTCGGCCTAAGGAAGCTTACTGAGAATTTTTTAGATTAGTGACAGTTCAGGGTGGGTCCCGGGCCTTGGGAGTCAGTCAGAGCACTTCAGCTGGGCAGCCAGCGCTTGCAAGCTCCACTCCCCATAACAATAACTACCATTTATGAGCTCCTAAATCAGTGCTAGACATTGAGGCTACCAGCTCCTGCGATCCGCACACCAGCCGAATGGAGTAGGCGCTGTTATCCCATTTTACAGATGAGCACAACAAGGGTCAGGGGGTTAAGTGATGAGCTCAAGACCACATGGCTGTTTGGGAGCAGAGCCATTCACGCACTCCTCCGGTTTTCCATCCTACCAATATTTTCTGGCGGCCTACTGTAAGCCAGGCTCCACGCCTGACTTCCTGGGTTCTTACCCACTTAGCCTTCAGGTCTTCCTTCCAGAAGTTTCCGAACTTGAGGGCCCCGGGTTAGTACTCCTCCTCCTTACCCTCTTTTCCCTCTCCTTCCCTCTTCTTTCCTCTCCTTTCTTGCCACCACCCCCCCCCCCCCGCCCCGCTAGTAAACATCGTGAATAATGGATGGGGAATCCTGCGTCCGCCGCTACGCTGCGCTCGGGTGGGGAGAGAAACCCCCGCGCGCCCAGCTGTGTTCCCCACGCCACGAGCGCCGCCTCCCCCGGGGAGCGGTCTTCGGGATTTGGGGATGTCACCCATTCTGCTAGGTCACGCGTGCGGGGGGCGGTGGGGGTGGGGGGTGCGCACGGGGTTTCCCAGACTCTTAACTCGGTGGGGGCAGGGTGGTGGAAAGGACCACTTCGGCCTAGGAGGAAGCTCTGGCTAGATCCGGGCTCCCTGCTCACCTCGCGGCCTCCAGTCGCTTCTCTCTTGGTCCGAGCCGGCTCCTGCGCCGCCTCCTGCTCTGAGACTGGGAAAAAGGACTCAGTCCAAGTGCGGGAGGCCAAGCGCAGCCCTAAACCTCTCCAAGTCTTGGTTTCCTCCGCTCTAAAATGGGAATTGCGCTACTGTCTGCCTCCTTGGGTCTTGGTGAAGATGTTTCGAGCTATGGTACTAAGGAAAGCACTGAGCGCCGAAACTAGTGCTCAGTAAACTTCCTCACAATCTGGTGCCTTGGGGCGCAGGTCCTGCCCTCAGATTCAGAGAGTGCTTCTGCCTCTTGCTGGCCAAGACCGTGAGACTCTGACACCAAGGCCACGATCTCAACGTCTCTGGACAGCAGTGTCCTCATCTGTGAAGCAGGGATAGCAGTTTCTTTCCCACCGATTGTTGTGAGGAATACAGAGATAAGCACTTGGCACAGTGCCTGGCACATTGAAATCGTAGAATAAATGTTAGCTCCTCTCTTCTTCCTCAACTTGAAAAGAAATTTGGGAGTGGGAGTGGCCTGAGGCATTCCCGCCCCCACCCCACCCCCCGGAAGTGGTTTCTCTGCAGGTGAACACCGTGGTTCCTAGATCTCCATTCATCCAACACTTGCTTTGTGCCAGACCCCATGCTGAGGGCTGGGACAAAGATGTGGCTCACACTCCATCCCTGCCCTCAAGGAGTCGCCAGTCTAAAATCCACAGCAGAAGACTGACTGGCAACTTGTCAATGCAGTGCAGGGGATGTAGGTTCAGGAACAAGGCACAGAGCAAGGATGGTGGGATTCCTGGAATGCAGGATACACAGCAGAACCTGGGCTTCAGGAGGGCTGGGTTTTGGGTTGCATTCTGACACTTAGTCTGGATGACCCTGGCTGGGCCTCAGTTTACCCACAAAGAGTTTAGCCATCTGGACAAAATGATTGCTAAGCACTTCCAGCTTTAACAAAAAGTCTACTATTCTGGTCAATTTGAATGAAACATATATTTGGCAAATCAGGAACTTCTCTCCAGGGAGCCTCAACTCACCAGAAGCTAAATGTAGCATTATTTTATCACTCACCAGCATTTAGGACCACTCAGTCTTGTTTTCTGCCCAACGCTAGAAGCCCAAAGGGAAAAGGGGAATGAAAAGTGTGGAAACGGGTTATGCATCTTGCCTGGCCTCAGGATGCCCTGAGACCCACACTCACTGCATAATACCCTAGTTGTCTGTGAAGCCAAGGCCCCAGGAACTGGGAGGGAAAGGCCCATCCACATTCATCTCCTTTCTCTGCTCTGTCCCCTCAGGGGCCTGGGAGATACTGGCCAGGGTCGAGGTCACGCAAGGGTCAGAGACAGAACAAAACCAGCTGGACCTCTTAAGCCTCTAAAGCCCACCTTTACCTCACCAGCTCCCATTCTAGCATCCCCTGGTATTAAGATAACAAATTTAAAAACACTTGTGCCTGGACCCCTGTGTTTCCTGAGTCTTTCCCATGCTCCCCTCGAAGAAGGTCTACTAGCAGCTCTAGGCAGCCAACAGTAAGATGACATCCATCCTTAAGGACCATGTTTTTGAGAAGGCTCTGGAACTAACAGGAGAAGACAAGAGGAAAAAGACCACAGATACAGAAAGCAACGGGGAAGGGGAACCTTAGAAGACACTTGATAACAGCCTGTACATGTTCCAGGATTTGCAAACTTAAATTCTGTCAGGGGCAAGTCTAGTAAAATAAGTTAGTGACTTCAGCTGGTGGATAAAAGGGGCGATTGGGGCCGGGCGCTGTGGCTCACGCCTGTAATCCTAGCACTCTGGGAGGCCGAGGCGGGCGGATTGCTCAAGGTCAGGAGTTCAAAACCAGCCTGAGCAAGAGCGAGACCCCGTCTCTACTAAAAATAGAAAGAAATTAATTG